>MU932310.1:10512-29766 GCA_036418165.1 Cooperia oncophora | reverse complement strand
ATTCTCTCCAAACAACAGCACTCTAGCATTGTCACGGTTCAGTTAGTGGTGTTCCGGCTTCAAATGGCGTCGTCAGCGTTGTCGCGCTTTGAAAAAAGTCTTTGTCGCTTAGCGCAAGGCAACATAGCGTGAAATCGCGCAACAACTTAGCCAACTTTTTAATCTTACTACGGAAGCATCCTGACTAGAATGGGACATTTGTAATGGGATACACACCGCCGAACGCTAATGTTAAATTTGCTTCAAAATTTTGTCGCACTGTTTCTTAACCAGAGTTATCTAAGGTCCAACTCCGCCTTGCAGCACGGTCGTGTCATTTTGCTAGGTCTGGGGCAGTTTCGATCTGCGACTGTGCGAGAAGGCCCTTCCGAGTACTGCATTACGCCTGCCTAATCACTTATTTATTTGTTTATTTACTCCCTTCAGGAGGTGAAAAAAATCGAAAAAACCACAATTAAACTGAAACATATGATTCCACGAGAATGCCGACTAGGCCACGTTCGGGAATCCTTTGACCTGAGAAAATTTCTTTTGATAGTTTATTTTTCCTTTTACACGTGCGCTATCTACATCTACTATGCTGGGAGAATGGGAGAGGGAGGTCGTATTTGCGTATCTCAGCTACAAGAAGTGCCTTGATCAATTATGGACAGTCTTGACCCCAGGCTGGACTCGAACCCGCACCGTACGCTATCTGGGAGAGTGCGTTATCTGTTACGCCACCAGGGCCACCTCCACCCTCTCTGGTTCGCGGATCGTAATAAAAATTGTAGAATCAGTCTCGGAGGCCATATTTGATGATTGGGAGGGGTAGTATTGTGGCCCTGAGAAGATTCTCAGCTGCTAGTTTTCCGGGCGCACTACACTGTCTTGCTCGCTGCAGATGCTGGGGCACATCAGGGGTTGGATTAGCGCGGCGTCAACGCGTTCTCCACCAACTGCTGTAGTGAGCAGTGGACAATAATTGGTGGAAACCGGCTGGCGCAGCGCCAAATCCTGCCTGAGATCCCCCTCTCCAGTGACACGCCGCAGTATCCGCAGAGAGCATGACTCGACAAATCAATCGGAAGTGGGAAGTAATATTAAAAACAAGCTCCCCACATTTTCATGGTTTAGCCCTGGCCCTGGCGCTGCGTTTTCGTGCAATGAGATAGCAAATGAGCAGCTTAACGTTCCTGTCAAGTATTGAGCGTGCTGACAACCGATGATAGCTTATCGCAATCACTCACGTGAATTGCCATTATCGACTGATAGGCACGAAAAGTTATTGCTTACTTGGGAATAATTGAAGTGCTTTCGTCTCTTCTGTTGTTTTTTGTGTGCCGTCTCCGAGGGTCCAGGCTATTTTCCGATGCGCGTTCACCTTGAATGGTACGGCCAAGTGAATAAGAGATGCTGCGTGATGTGATGCGTAATCAGGCCATAACGTATGCGTTGCGATGAGCAAATGTACCCTTTCCGTTCTATTTCTCTACGCTCTCTTTCCAGCTTTATCTGAAATATCCGTTCCTATTGTTTTCAAATCCTTCCTCTTTGGCTGTAATCCGCAGCGAATCGGATTATACTGCACTGTGTAAAATCTAGCATCTAACAATCAACCCTATCAGCGCTATAGGCGCAATTCGGCTTGGTGGGGGCTACCAATAGCCTGAAGAGGCCTTCTTGTAAAGACTTGTGAATCCCCTGACCAATGTGAAACCCTTGTCGCTATTCGCAGTATTGCAAGGGGACCTCTGAACTGTCTACAAAAGGAAATAGCAAATCCTCCCAAGCCGAACAGTGCCAACGCTATATTTTTGGGCTAGAATTAGTGAGCTTCCTTGAAATTTAACAAATGAAGTGAAAGAGCAGTTCGGCTTAGTGCGGGTATTTTGCTGGTTCCCATCGATGATGCCAGTGGCTCTTGTGACGACTTCTATACACTTGTAAACCTATGCAGTAGCAGAGCCTCGTTTACAGGGTACAGTATCACTGGGAGAATCCCATCAGGGAATTCTACTTGGGTCGCTGAGCTGGAAGGGGGCGCATTTGGTCGAAGGGGGATCGCATCCGGCCTCAATTGAAATTTTCCCGAGCTGCGATGAATGATTTTCCGGTTGTTGACTTTTCGCATGCGCTATAGCTAGCCCCCTCTCCCGCTACAGTTTTGCGCCCAGACCACGTCGTACGTTGGGGAATCTCCAGCGGGGGGAGTCGATTTCACTTCCAGTTGTTTGCCCCTTCACCACTGTAAAAGCGATAGGAAGTTGGAAAAATCCGAGAATTTTCCTCAGCGACAGGCCGTGCCCTGTTTGTTCCATGTGTGATACAACTACTATTTCAGACCATGAGAGCTGGAATTAGTAGCTTTCAGAATTGACTAGTAATTTTAGGAATATTAGAGAGTAGAGTTATCAATTGCTGATTGGAGAGCCCTTACCAGTCACCCCCCCCCCCCTCTGCCTCCCCCCCCCCCACCGCTCGACGACGATTTTGAAGAAGAAAACAAGGGAAGGGTAGGAGCTGACAGAACTTGGGAAAATGGTAGGTAGGATGGGAAAAGGGAAGTTGTAGCTGAGGAGGAAATTCTGGAGAGGGGGTGGGGGTACAGGTCGTACTGTAACGATTTTTTGCAAATCACGACGTTGTGAACTGTTCGTTTACGCTTGACAAGTGCCTACTGGTTTATCAGGGGAAGGCGTGTAAGTTAGCAGGATTTGACGAAAGAGACTAGCGAACCAGAAAAATCGGGGCAGTTCTGCGACGGGGGGTATTTTGCCCTTTCGCTGCTTTACTAGTTCCCGTTTACAAGCCTCACTTTGATAAAACCTGTGAACTTTCGTAAAGCAAGCTCGTCCAGCTACCATGGTGAAACTTGTTCACTCTTGTATGCGCATGAAATAGCTCTAGTTGGTTCGAAATTCGATGGGAAGTGACAAAACGGCAGAATGCCCCTCTCCGTCGCCGAACTGCCCCGAAAAATCCAGCATTCCCCTCACCCCTAAGCAGAACAGCGTCTGAAGTGAGCACCACGAGCACTGACAATGGAGATAAAGGAGCTATCAGAGCTGAAACTTAATTTTTCCACACATTGCCCCATGAATACGATTTCTCTTTCGTTTCACATTCCATTTTTCGAATCTTGTATCTTTTTCTGACAATTTTTCAATATTTTGTTCTCCGTAGAAATTGAATGAAGGGTTATTTATCTTGTAAATATTGCACGGATGCAATCGAATATCAAGCTGAGGCATAGAGGGGCGTGGCCCTATTTGGTACGATTTTCATCAACACCGTACACATTTCTGGAATACATTGATTAGATATTCTGAAATGCCGTCTATGTGGCTGCCCTAGGAGAACGGGAATGGGTACAAGCGGGTAGCTGCAGTCTTGTTGGCTGCGGATGAAGGGGATGTCGGGCGGGTTGAGTTTGGTGCCGCGCCAAGCCCATGGCAGCCTCATCCACAGTGAAAAAACTTCAAGTTCGAAAGAATATCAGCTGAGAACAGCACTGGCGAGTGGATTTTAGGTCGCCTTGACCCTTTATTGCCCGACTTTTCGAAATTTCGGTGAAATTTTGGTCGGGTTTTTCCCCGGAATTGAATTCGGCTATAAATTTGTCCTCGAGGGTCATTTAGTCCACTGAAGGCAAACAAATTTTATTGCCATTCGGTTATTAGGTTAGCGTGCAAATGGCCTGCATTGTGACTGAAATCTGAGGTACAGTCCTGTTCGCTGCAGATGAAGGGGCGTGTCAGGCAGGAAGGGTTTGGCGTGCCGCCAGCCCGTTCTTCACAAGTTGTTGAAGCGGCAACAATTGAGAATATGAATACGACTCCCATGGTACAGTCTTGTCGCTTGCCGCAAGAGAAAAAGAAGTAACGGGGTAGTATCGTGCCAGACCTATCACCTGACAGGCCCCGTCATTCGCACCGAACAAAATTGTATACACCGTCGCAATAATCGATAACATTAATAATAATAATAACAGTAATAATAACTAAGCAATAAATGACAACATAAATAAAAATAATAGTAAGTAATGATAATCAATAATAAAATATAATACTAATGATACAGAGTGTCATATTTTATTTATTAGTCTGTTACGCGTTTTCTTCCACTTTCTTTGTCTGTTTATTTGTTTTGTTCCTTACCTTTAGTTTATTTTCCTATGGGATTCTTGAATGCATTTCACCTGTTCCGTGGGCCTGGCATGCCGTTTATGGACTACCAATTGAAAAAATAAACAAGTAAATAAATAAATAACAACACAACAACCGCACTGTGAAAGCTCGCTCTGTTGTTAAACGGCCTATTACGGTATAATGGACTGTTTTGGGTAAGAACCAGCTTTGGCAGTACTCTCCCCTTGTAATAGGTTAGGGGTTGAACTTTCGATTTAATCAAGGTTTTGGATGGGATGGATTTTTGGATCGGATGGGTTTTTGGCTCTATTTTAAGAGTTGCCCCTCTACAGTAATCATTTCTACCGTACCCTTCAGAGATTGAATCGTGGGATATAGCGTGATTCTTCTCCATAGTGACATTCTTACCTAATACTTCCGGCGATTGTGCGAGTGTCAGTCGTCGCCATTCGAACGTCTGGCCTTGAGCCTCACCGATTGCACACCTTAATCTGCTCAATATATGCCGCGCGTGGTGGGCATCCTGTAACTTCTCAGGAAACATTATACGCACTTCTCATGTCCACATGGATACTCGCTCTATTGAGCAAGGCCTTTGGGACGTTTTTGCTGTGCTTCGTTTCGTTTCCATTTTTCATTTTCAGCACCCGATATTTCATAGCACAAACTCAGTTTGCATGACGTTCTGAATAAGTCGCTTCTTCGAAATTCAACACAGCAAAAGTTATTGCCAAGAGGATTAGAAAAACCCTGACGTGTTTTCGTAATTTTGTTCAAAAGCAGCGATTCACTGGGACTGCTAGAAGTAGGGCGCTGTTTTGACCTGTAGTAACTTCTCTGGATGAATGAGTCTGGGTATGTTGCCTTCGTGGCAGTGGACAGACTGAAAAAAACAGGATTTCCCCCAACTCTGCTCATTTTCCTACGATTCTCGCCGCTTGACTCAACGATAATTAGGGATCATCTTGACCTTCCTGCCTATGAAAGGCTATCGAGCAGTTGGCTAAAAACTGGACGAAAGGGTCCCTTCGTAAATTAGTCTTTGTCTGTGCTTTGTTACCATCAAGCAGTGATCCGATAGAGCTGATGGAAACTCGTTGTCAAGAACTCTTATCCCTGCCCAAACAGGAATTATTTCTGGACGAGTAGGCCTCCTCTAGATGGCGAGCCTCACTGCACCTTTCTTCAACGGATTTCATCCCATGCACAGGCAGTTGTGAATACCACCTCTTGATGGAGGTCCCACTTTTGTTTCACTCACTTCGAAAATTGTGCCTGATTTTCAAAAAAGGCCCAGATTTATCATACTTTTTGTCCAGTGCTCAAGGAAGTCGTTGCGAAGCAGGAATCACAGTTAGTGACTCAATTCGGTGGAGTTCTCCTCACGATTTTATCGTTCTTCTTCCGAGACCGCTTTCAATCTAGAATAAATATTAAGTATTTCTCTCTCACTCTGATCCCCTCACATAGATGCGCCTCAACGAGACAATCCACGGTGATCATGTGGGCGGAGTAATACCAGTGAGAATAGCTTAGTGGTCCTTGTGACTCCTTCCATGCAATCAGCGTGTAATGGACCCTAGCTGCATGGGTGCTTCATCTTGACTGGTCGGAGCCCCTACGATGATGACCCTTTTCTTTTATTTCAGTGTAGGCATCAGATCAGCACATGGGCAGTCGCTGCTACGTTGGAGTGAACTGTGCAGTTACGCCCCCTCCATCTCTGGGATATTGGCCGCACAGCAATCCGATGAAGCCAAACCACCCACATTTCGTTAGATAGTGTCACTGTGGGGCAGTTATATGTTAGGCAGGCAATCATATCTGTGCGCAGCACGTGATGGAGGGGAACCGTTGTTCCAAGTGATCCATGAACAACGTTTCCACGCCATCCATGCAGCCACGCCCAATCCATCTTCAGAGTATCAAGTGCATCATTTTCTGATGGCAGCTAAACTTACTGGAAGTTCGTCATTGGAATATATCATTTCTCAAATTTGAGCTCACGTGAGACTCAGGCCTTTCACGGTCTATATTTCAAAATCTGCCCTCCCTGTCATCCATTTCATTAATGCCATTTCGCCTAGAAAGTTCCCTGGCCTACATTTGAAAATTTATTGAACGTTCGAGGCCCGCATGGTTGTGTGAGATGCCTCCCCTTATCGCTTGTAAAGAATGGAGAGGGTGATAATCCATTGGCGCATGAAGAGGGGAGGGGAGGGGGGCTTTGCTCCGAATTCCTTCACTCGGATGGCCTCCTTTTCTTGGTGAAGATGTACGGTATACTGGCTATCACAAGAATCGCAAGCCTTTACTTCAGGCAGGACTCGAACCTACCCCTCTCGCTTTACGAGCGAGTGCGCTACCCATTATGCCACTGTTGGGCCCAGCTTGGAGCCGGGGGGGGGGTGGAGGACATTATGCACTTTCACTGCTTCATTACTTCCGGTTTACAAGTCTCACTCTGGTGAAACTTGTGAAACTTGTAAGCTGGAGCAAGCTCGTCTAGCCACCATGGTAAAACGTGTCAACTCAAGAAAAGGCTGTCTAGATGGGTCGACACTTTGATGAGAAAAAAAGGCTCCCCCGTCGCCGAACTGCGCCCCGCTGTTTTTAGAGAAACAAGACGGTCGGTATTCTATGAAGACGGTGCCAACACTCTTGTTCTTCTTCAACATTTTTCGGTGCACTAGACCCTTCCGTTCCACGATATTAGGTCAACCAGAAGTTGGTCATGTCGGCCTGCTAGAACTGCGATTCTAACAAAAAATGGTACTCTCATCTTCTAAGGCAGTCCTGTGCAAGGTGAAAGGAGACCACAGCTGCAGTAGCGTGCTACTTTCTCTACAAGAAAGTACACAACCACGGGGTTATCGGTAACGCTACCCGGGTGCCGCTTCCATACAACGCCAATTAATCAAGCGCAATTTTTTTTCCAGTGTACCTTGTACCAGTGCCAAATATTCCAAGCGATGAGGTAGCTTTTAAGCTGAACAGCAGATAATCTTTCAGACAGAAGAGTCTGGAAGACTATTACTATTTTCTTTACAACAATTGTTGAAGAAGCAACAATTTTAAAAACGGCGGTAACTCATGCCCCAACATGAGCTATTCCATCGCCAAGTTTCAGTTCAGAAATGTTATTCAATATGATTGAAACGAGGACCACAGCGAGAGTGCTCACATCTTTTCCATAAAATCTGTCCGACATTCTGATTTTTAATCCGATTTTTCTTGCAGATTTCCTTGATCCGTCCGTTCTATCGGCCAACAAGGCTGCATAGGATAGCCAGCTCGGCGTGTTTAGCGGACCTTCCGTCTCCTTTCCCAGGATTCACAAGCAAACGTTTGGTGGGAGGGGAGCAGGGGGGGGGTTTCGGTTTGGTTGACTTGAGTAATGTTTTTGTGTCCATGTTTTGTGGTAGAATGACTTATATTATGACGGCACTAAAGCCAGCACGAGTTAAACTGGTGACCTTGCCTGTTTTTTCACGCTGCAACTGGGCGGACCCCTCCATGGGCACGTTCGCACGAGGCCCTTTCTTTCGCTGTAATTTCTTCTTCTTCTGGTTTTTTACCAATATGTTGAAGGCAGCGGTTCCAAAAAAAACTCTACTTTCACATTTAGGACTTGCTCAGGAACAACCTTTCCGGCCTGCCACTCAACTATAATTCCAGTGGCAGGCGGCTCAATCACCTTCTAAAAAGTGTAATGTACACACTAACTCTAGTGGCTTCTTATCTCGATTAAGAATTTAAAGGCCGACTCAAGGGGGGAGAGGAGGTAATGAGGCACTCTAGGGGAAATGTTTGAAACGTTTATTTTGGAAATGTCTCCAAGGACTCCGAAACTATCCGAATTTTTCTAGTTTGTAAACCACAAGCTTGGGGAATCTTTCACATGTAACGATTTCCATGGAACCGTATTGTAGTCATTTTCGCCAGAATTTAAAGATCTTAACACTTAAGCGGCTCCAAGTAGACTGAAATTTACCCAGAGAACCATGGAAATTCAGAATCTGAGCGGGGTGCCTGACAGGAGCGTGTCGGGGTGGGAGACTGGGCTCCTTTCTCCACCACTGGTTAAAGCAGGGCCTAATTGGTGGGAAACGATTTGGCGCCGCGCCAAACCTAGCCGCTCTCCTTGACACCGCTCAGCCTCTGCAGCGATAAATACTGTGCCTTCATAGAGTGGACTGCCCAAGGTTGAGTACTTCTTCTGCTTAACGCTGATCCCGTTCTGTCGCAAGGTCCGCTGTTTCCGAGGTGTTGCGCTTTCGCCTCCTGCCGCGGCGTGGCCTCATTTTCATTGAAGTCCTTCTTGGTAAACTCCCTCCTTCGCGACTCACTCTTACACTTTCCCTCGCTCCTGATTCTTATAGACTCTTTGTAACCAGTTATCCAGAAATTCGAAGTTCGTTCTCACATTGGTTAGATCCCAAGCCTTTTCTGCACGTGCCTGTAGCATAGCAGTTGTTGCTTACGTGCCCTTTAGGGAACATGACCCATGCTTGCATGAACTTGCGCGACGAACTGTGGTCAGTAACGGTTACCGAATATTTTCCCATTCTGGTACGTCCCCCCCTTTCGTCGTCTTATCGACCAACCTTCCACCTTCCTTCCTTTTATTAACTTCCTACCACTTCGCAAATTTTCTCAAAAGCTTTTTCGGAAGAGGAGAAGTTACGAAGTCACCAATCAAATACAGAAACAGTACTTATTTTGCGGTGACGGCAACATGAGTGAGGGATGAAAAAAGGAGAACCAAGAAAAGTCAACAACACTGGAAAAAATCCCTCGCGCACTTCCTAGCAAAGAACCGAAGTCCGACCTCCACCCCCCCCCCCTTTTGAGTAATTCTCCCAACGATGCTTTACGCTGTGAGAAGCACCAGTGGTGAACCGAGAGTATAGCGGGCAGGGCACATCATTGGTCGGGGAATTTAGTCGAGCCTGTAAGACCGTGCGAACCCCCCCCCCTCGCGCCTCTGTCGCCTCCAACTCAATCGAATCGAGCCGTCGAGAGGGGTAATAGTGGCTTGATACAGCGAAACTACACGGAAAAATCAACCACCACTGCCTAGAAAGGCCTAGGAATTAAATATGAACCCCCATCCCAACCTGAGCAATGTGCGACCCCCCCCCCGCTCCTCCCCTTTTCAAACGTCCGTGAAAGCGAGAAAAATCATGCGATCAAAATAAATTTTCTCACCTCAAATATTAACCCTCTCCTGGCGGCCAAAATACGACCCCCCCCTATCGGGAACCCTCAACAAAGATGTGCCCTGATAGCGGGGGAGCGGCGGTTATCGCGCATATGAAACAGGAAAGACCTGGAGAAGTCCGCAGCAGCCAGCGACCGGAAAAATCATCTCGCTGCTGGGAAAAGTTTCGTCAAGGCTTGGTAGGACCCCATCCCCATTGGCAACGTACGACCCCCTTTATTAGACTCTCCCAACGATGGTGTACTCTATTTCTGACTAATACATCTTGAGTCCTACTGTTAGCATCGTCATGTGTGGCACTGAAGCTGCCTGATCAGGGTTAGAAGGCTAAATGAAGTTCTAGTAGTCTTCACAACACCGGCAAGAATATGCTATATTTCTATCTATGAGCTACTGATGAAATAGCCAAAGTCGATCCCACATAGACGAGTAACTAATAACTACCATCGCGTGAAAGTAAATTGGCACATTGGGTAAAAATGACATTTGCGAGGACTAGAGGACCAGTGCCTGTCATGCCAAGTTAATCCGATCAAGTTGATCCTGGCTCCGGTCGAAAAAGTTGAACCTTCAGCGTGCAGTCCTGCGAATTTTAGGTAGTGTTAGGGGTGTCGGGTCTGTCGCCCATTCCTACCAATTCTTGTCGCTTACCTGCTTAGACTACTGGTGGAAAAAAGGATGGCATCGCTCCTACTGACATGATGACAAAACTGTATCTATTCCCCCTTACTTTCTACCCTTCTGCCATTGTCTCGTTGGTCGACCAAAAGGTCAGCGATGACTGTGCCCTTTTTTGCATATCACGTGAAGCTCTGAGGTAATCACAAGTTGTCTTGAACATCACTTTTACAGCCTGATAAAAGTACTAGTTACACATCATTAATTCTGTTTTGCTGCACCTCCATGATGAGCAGGCGCCAGCACTGTGAACAAATCGAATCTACGCTGCCAGAACTGATAATAGCCTACATGGAACAGCAGACTTCTCTTGAAAATGACAAAGTATTGACCTTCTCTATTTCCAATATAAGCCTGTGGCAGTTTCCAAAATTATTTGTGAAACCTCAGAAGTGTATCCCAGAGAACTGAAAGGGAAGGTGAATAATCAGAGGCCGTTCCTTGAAGGCACATTCCGCGCTGACCAGATCGCTAGGGCAACCGCACCCTCCTCATTAGGGACCCCTCCCCTCCAGGATGGCAAAAAAGGAGTGCTCACGTGAGGCAGAGCACTGTCAAGAGACCCCCCTCCCCACCCATATCACATACACAAAACACAATCAGTAGAATGACTCCAAATTCTGCATTATCTCAAAAACCTCACAGTAGTCTTCTTCGTGTAGCCCTTTCCTGCAGATTTCTTTGAGCTTTTACTACCTAATCGACGACTTTTGCGCCTCCCGACTTTTACAGAGTAGCTAAAAAATCCTGTAAATATAGAAAATCGCTCACAGCGACTGGGGACGGCATTTTGCACTTTCAGTGTCTACTAATAGTCTGGTCAGCCAGTCTCACCCTGGGCGAAACTGTGAAGGTTCGTGGATTTTTAGCAAAGCTTGTCAAGCCGGCACCAGTCCGTCAGGCTTCTTTTGTGGCTGGTCACATGGAATGGGAAGTAGCAAAAGTGCAAAATGCCCCCCCCCCCTCGCCGAACTGCGCACCTTCCGCGCTCAGTGCAGTGAACGAGAGGCCACTTGGTCTTTCTGAGGAGTTTCGCACCCAAAAAGGCGATTTATCGAGCCTGGAAATCAGCAGCGGTGGACATTTCGCCAAGAAGGTTAGCCGCCACGAAACATTTCCAAACTAGGGTTTGAATTCCAGGGAAAATCATAAAAACATCCAATTACGAATCTCTTTCTTTGTTCTGATAGTAGAGGATTGAGCTCGTCATGTCATTAAGGTGTGTACAATCATCCGTAAATCCTCATTGACCCTGTTTCAGGTTCTATCCTGGCTATGACGCGCATTTCGCGTCAAATCCTTACACTATCTTTATTTTTATTATTACGATTATGTTCAGCCAGTGGGAAGCACAACGTTCATCGACTCAGAAGCTGTTGAGTGTTTCAATGTTTTGGCTTACTTTTTTCAATTTTCTCTAGTTTATTACTTGCTCATCAATTCAGGGAGCCTAGGTGATATTGGTGGTGAGTTCCACGAATTCCTCTCTCAGTCATAAATTCAGTGACCTTCGATTTGTCTTTCCCTTGTCGTCCATGCCCTCCCTTGTCCGTCAACTGTTTCCAAGTGTCTATAGTAACAAAACTCAAGCTTTTTACCGATCCTTTCGAACTCCGTTTGGTTCCGTCAATCAAAATCTCAAGCTGTAATTGTAAGTATGAGCAATAAGTGAAACGATGGGCATAGAGAACGAAACTTGAGTTAGTTGAGAAGATTTCAGGAGTATTGCTACACTCCAAATCCCTGAGATGTGGTAGGCGGGCTGCGTACTTCAACTAAAAGTGGCGCTGGCTGTGCTTCTGGAGAGATATTTTCATTTTGACACAATTGTGGTCACGTCTCTGTCCAACACTGAACAAAATGACAGTTGTCTCAAAGTGAAATATCCCACGAGTAACCCATTCTATACCACGTTCAAATGCCACGCCTACTCCGTCTCAGGGATAACGAGTGTATCTCATTGGGCGGATAATTTTCCATCTTTTCAACAAGTACGATAAAATCAGCTATACCCGCTTCTCATGCATTATACGATATCCTTCGGAAAATTCTCACTGCCAAGAAAATTTTCTCAACAGAGTTAGAAAGGTCGAATAAGGCAGTCCAGTGGAACATTGGCGATTAGTTCCACCGTTCAAAGATATGTTATTCGCTCAATCAATTGAATCAAAACTCCTGGTGGGAAAAGGTAGTGTGGACCCCAGTGGACAACCTTGTGCAAAGTCCGCGTCAGAGAGTTGTAAGGTAGAGGCGCTAAGAGTGCAGAGTTGCTTAGGTGACTCCGCCCGCTTTACTAGCTATAATATCTGTCGTCTTACTCAATTGCATGCTCTCTCGCTGCGCTTGTCTGGTCTTTCTTCAAACATCCTCATTGGTTCATTGTCTCTCCCCTGGAATAGAAAGGGGGCTCATTTTAGGCGTTTTCGGTGGGTCCCTTTGCTTTCCTTTTTTCTTGCTTCCTTCCTTCCTCCCTTCTCTGATCCCTCCTCCTTTACCTTCTCCCTCAACTACTGGACTGGTAGATGCCTCGAGAAAATACCCTGGACCCTCGCAGCGAGAGCACGTCTGGTTAACAAGTGCCCCGTAACCGTTCGCGCTTGCGTGAAAAGCAGGGCATGGCCTGACTCCAAGAGAATTTCGGCTCAGTATGACCCCCACCCCAAACAGCTCTTCTCCGGTCGGCTTCCCTTCCACAGCCGGCCGTTATCTTCCCAAGCGCCTCCCGAAAATTCGCCGTCGGGGGGGGGTACCGCGTGAAACGGAAAAAACCAAAATCTGAAATGAAAACTTATAGGCCAATGTAGCGCCTCCTTTGCGAAGGTCGCGCGCTAAAATCCCCATGGGATGCCTCTTTTGCCGCCACCCCCATTGCTCTCCACCAAGAAACGTTAGTTCTTCTTCCTCTCTGGCAGTACTAAATGGGCCCAGAAAGTTGGTCAAACTCTTCTCGTAATTCCAAATGACACCAGGTGACACACCCACACATCTGGAACTTCTGGAGGAATTGTTTGACTCCTTCATGCAAGCTAAAGGCCTGAAGGGGGCTCAAAACTGCTATGTTCCTCAAACGAATCCCTTCGCTTCTCTCATGGAAAGCCTCGGAGCAGAGCTCCACATTACAATGGGAGGCCATTTTTATGCTGCCTCGTAGGACATCCTCAGAACATCCACGATGAATCAGATTCGTGAAACAGCTTGCAATAGCTGCAACAGCTTCAATTTACTTGGTGCTTCGACTAATAGATTGGTTGAGTGCCGAAATTATTTAATTACACCGTTTTCATAGATGGCTCAATCCATTTCGACAGTGCCCCGGGGCCGTTTAGTGAAATTGCTTCTTCGCCCCGCCCACCACTCTGGTGTTCACCAACGAGTCCGCGACGCTTGCGGTCTGAATGCGAACGCCTACGGTAGCTGCATTTTTACTGTTGTCGTTATTTCCATGGATTACGGTACCCACAAGTCACTACTGGAGGTCATCTGGATGTCAGTCGACTCTGTCAAACTCTGATTGTTGTAAGTTTTTCGATTACCGATCAATAACCGCGCTGATATCGTTGGTTTTGGCACGGTGTAGTGCACGAGATACGGCATTGATAACACTGAATGTGGTTTTCAGCGGAATGCACAGGTATGAGACTAGGGTTTTTGAAGTGATCTTCAGGTTTTATGTGGTAGACTGCGAGATTGATTCTATCAGGCTGAAGGCTACGGTATAGGATGACGCCTTCGAGATCGACTTTTCAGGGGTCTGGAACCGAATCACTTCTTAGAAACCACTAGCTCACTTTTTCCGAAAGATCAGAATCTCAGTAGTGCTTTTCATGTTGAATATTTCGAAGCAGCTTCCTAGACGAGTAGGATCCCATCTCTTTGTTCAGAAGGATTTTTGATATCCAAGTGCTTGCTCTACCTCTGGAGCGGAGCACACACTGTCCTTGGCTCTCTTTCTGCAGCTCGGCACATCGATCTAGGTCTTCAATTCTCTTTCTAGAACAAGCCCGTCGTGGAGATTCAGAAGGTTCTCATCCAATACAATCCCTCCCGCTTCCACTGGCAAAAATCTTTGCAAAATGCGACCTTGCCACCCAACTTTCCTCCTCTGGTACAACTTCCCCCCTTTTCCGTTACCTACCATCTTCCTAAGCTTTCCCAACCCCCTATCACTTTCAAAATTTTCTTAGAGCTAGGAACAACCCTCCTTCTCGACGAGCAGATACTGCCTTCATGCAATAGGAAACCGCAATCGATCCCACTGATCCCACTTCCACTGGGGAAATACGAGACCCAAGACCGCTGTCGAATAGGACTCCTTCGGATTCATCGGCGCACCGTGTCCTGATGTGGCGAAAGCTATGCAATGGATTAAAAGCTAAAAGGGGCCGGGATCCTCCAGAATAAGACCCCTGCTAGTTTCAGCACGGCATACGGTGAAGAAAGCGTAAGCGTGCAAAAAGAAATAGGCGGCGAATTGATGAAAAGTAGGCAGACGAGCTCGTCTACAACACCATCGTGACACAAAATGAAGGGGCGATGGTCGACTTCTGGGGAGCCATACAACAGTGGTACACCTCCGGCATCCTACTAAGCACTTTCGCGGCGCAAAAATAGTAAATCTTCGGCGACTGCAGGCTGCGCCACCTTGTGCAGGACAAGAATTCCGCAAGCACTATCGGGCTGTGCCTTTGAAGCGAAAGGTAGTTTAGGGCTGAAATAAGGATACTTAAGTCCATATGGTTTTCAAAGCTCTATGAATGTGGTGTGACAGTTCTTTTTCCTAGTGTAGCCTCCGTGAATGTAATCATCTCCCAAAGCTACCCACCAATGTGCCCTGTAGGTGAAGCGCCAGTAGACCGAATTCCTCCATGCAGTCTTCTTACCTAGTTGTATCCATTACAATAACTTTTTATCGGTGAGTTTCCGTGTTTCAGTCTGTTCCGGAACGAGCAATGGGCGTTCGTTAGCCGGCTCAGAGAACCGTATCCAAGATCTCATAACGATGTATGAAGAACTGCACGCGGGTGTACGGTAACGTGGAAATTACCCACTTGACGAAGACGACCTTGACGAATTGGACAGATGCCGAGTTCAGCAAGAAACTCAAGATATTCGAGCATATTCAAGAGGTAAAGTGAATGATCATGCTTGAATGTAACGAGCAAGAGCTTCATGATCTCCTGTGGGTGCAGCTTGTAGTTGAGATGCAGATTATGACTTGGTCACTCCATCACCAGGCTGTCGAGCCTTGGATGCCGGAACAGGGCATAGCATCGTAGTGAGGGAATGGCGGTGTGTGACCACCTCTTTCTCCTGGCCATCCCAGAGTTCTTTCTCAATCTACGACTTCCTTTTCCTCATCGTAGGCTATGTTCATACTTTGCGGCAGCGTCTACCAGCGACTAGCGTCCACCAGCGTCTCGAGGGCAAGGGAAGTATACGTATCGATTTAGCGTCTGCCGGCGTCTACCAGCGTCTGTCGTCGACTAGCAGTACAGTGCTAGTAGAGAGTATAGGACGATGGGGTGGGTACCAGCCGTCTGCTACCTTCCTATCTCCCATACTCAACCAACTGTCGGCTACCACCGATCGCGCCATACTTCTCCGCTCTCGGACGCTGCTGGTCGCTGATAGACACTGGCAAACGCTGGCAGACCCTAGTTCGATACCTATAGTTCCCTTGCCCTTGAGAGGATGCTGGTTGCTGGTGTATCACTAGTAGACGCTGGGAAATCGATATCTATACTTTCCTAGTCGCTGACGCTGCAGATGCTCGCAACGCTGGTGGCTGTCGCAAAGTATGAACGCAGCCTTGCCTGCCATACCTCTACCTCCTTCCAGGTTTTGAAGAAATCCTCTGGTTTTTCCAAAAAAAAAACGTAGAGAGCAGATGCGACACCCATTGAGCAAGTACACCCACCTCCCCCCCCCCTTTTTTTTCAAAGCAACCAAGTAGACCCCTGATGGGATTGCCTTAACGATGCTGTGTTCTGTGAGGAATACGTTCTTCACGTGATTTAAGTAGACTTTTTCCCAGTGCTTTGGGAGCAGATGAGACACCAATTCCTGTATTGAACGAAACCAGATTATGGACCAACGGACCAATAGAATTTTGGCGATTTCCTGATTTTTTTGTATTTTTTTACCCTTGTAGTAAGTTCTGAAGACCATCATTACAGATCAAAGGTTATCTCCTGGTTTACAACGTCGATATACGAAGCATCGATTTTCCTAATCTGAAGATTATATGGGGAGATGATTTATTGGATGACAACAGTGCGCTTACTTTGAGTAGTAATCTCGAGCTAAAGGAGTTACGAATGCCAAAATTACGAGGTAAATGAGCGCTGCTGTCAATATCCACTATCTGAGGGAGTCCATATCACGGTGCTGGAAGGGGAGTTTCTACGGATGAGAGCGACGGTGGTAGATAGTTGCTTCAGACAGCTCTCTGTCTCCTATACCTAAAATCGTCGAAAGTCCTGCCACCGTCGCACTCCGTACATAACCCACCATCCAACTACGGAATACACTTGGTGATGTCGCAGACCGGCGGGGCCGTGGCAAGAGACTTGGAATGAGCC
Source organism: Cooperia oncophora (assembly GCA_036418165.1). NCBI lineage: Eukaryota > Metazoa > Nematoda > Chromadorea > Rhabditida > Trichostrongylidae > Cooperia > Cooperia oncophora. Next base: position 13,153 of record MU932310.1, on the reverse strand, counting down.
CACCAGCGACGTTTTCTACCTTTGGTTGTTTTCTCCCTGACTGTTCACTAGCGGAAGAAAGCATAGCTAAAGACGGGCTCATTCGACTTCTCTTGCACCGCCCCGTCGGATTACGACGATATCAACTATATGGACTCACTTAGGTAGCACACTTTCAAAGCTGCCATTAGTACTCTACCGGGTTGATTGAGTCCTGCAAGCTGACTGTTTCTCCGTTTAGCTATTCACAAAGGAAATGTTCGGATTGAGAACAGCACATTTCTGTGCTACTTGCAGTCGAAAATCAACTGGGATGAGGTGAGTGGTGGCATGGTCACCGATTCTTTCATGGAATTTTAATTCACAGCTTTTTCTCCCCAAGCGTTGGCAAGAAGTCAACATCTCAGTCTTAAACCTGATGTTTTTGAACGAAACATGCGCTAATAACCTTTGAGTGGCTTCTAGAGGACCCCTTGTGCAAAACCTTGAAATTCCCGCGAGCGCGGCTAATTTTTTTTTGCCAACACAGTGGGAGAGGCTCTCAGACGTTCGTACGGTTGTGAATTGCTCCTGTTTGTGGCTCGCCTGAGGAATCTCGACCACACGGCCATATTCTCGCGAGCCAACTGCGTGAAGACTTTCTGCAGCTGCAATTCAATGAAAGCCATTCACCTCTTTTGAACAAAGCTGCAAGTAGAGTCCAAAATAGAGCAGTATTTTTCCAGTTACTCGAATTTGACGCGGAAAATCGTCTTATCACTTCTGATTCGGCATTTCGACAGTGTAATCCAGCATTAATGAAGTGTACAGGTTGTGAGCACTGCTGGAGTGGAAAGGCTAAATATTGTCAAGAAGGTTTGTTGTCAGAGTTAATCGTCAGTGAGATCTTCTGGTAGATCTTCTGGTAATCTGTGGCGTTTATCTAGAGTACCGGTCAGTATGTGGCGATAGGTGTTCATCTCGGCAGTGCTTTTTGCCAGCGAATTCATCCACGTATGAGTGCTGTCACGAGGCCTGCACAGGTGGTTGCACAGGCCGCGGTGCTGATCAGTGTGTGGTTAGTGAATTACTCTTTTTTATAGAGAGTTACTTGAAAACTTCTGATGAAATTTACGTTTGTAGGCATGTCGTGAACTGAGCCTGGATGGTGTGTGCGTTCATCAATGCCCACCGATGATGATACACGACTCGAAAAAGGGCATGTTGATTCCGAATCCGAACGGTCGTCATATCTATGACAGATATTGTGTCGAAGAATGCCCTAGTGAGTTATTTCACGATACGTGCAGATTTTCCCAACGAAAGATTCCGAGAGGCTGGCCTGGCACATGTCATATACGCCACAAGCATTATAATTCATCCTCACCAAAAAAAAAAAAGAAAAAAAGAGGGGTGAAAAAGAGTGGGAGTGAGAGTGGGGGGGGGGGAAAGTCTGACGTTGCATAATTCCTTTAAAGACAGTCTCCGTGCTCAAGCAGCTCGTAAGCGTCCTTCCTTGTACAAGTGGTCTGGTCCTCACCCTCTATGAATGCCCCAGTTTCGCGGCTTCACAGTGAGTAACGCAGGCCCTGCGGATCTTATAAGTGGCAGTTCTGACGCCGCCCTGTTCCCCCCACCGAAACTCAGGCCATTCCTGTTACGGGTTCAGTTTTTTAAAGTTTTTTTTCACTGTTGCAAGATATTAGCACTGAATGAATCGAAGAAACGATTAATGGGCCAGATTTGGCAGCGTGTCCCTCTGCTGACGTAAAACGAGCAGGTCTGGACAACTCGTGCAGTGAGGCTAACGGGTTCCCGCTTAGGGTGTTTTGTATGAAATTTTCCAGTTCTTTAGAGTCAATCAGCTACTATATGTTCGTAATTGGACCTCCATCCACAACATGGGTTAGTAGTTGAACACCCTACAGTTCCAGTAAGCTCAATGATTGTGTAATTCTTGAAAGCAATCCAAAACAACAATCCAAAGGAAGGGGGGAGGGTGGCAATAGCAGTGCTTTGAATCCCGCTGTAGTCAAGCAAGTGGCAAAGAGGGAGTGGTCATAATTGGTGATATTAGGTGGTAGTGAATGATAAAGCGTGATAATGAGCAAGAGTGAACAGCAGGAACAGGCTCGTGGTAATGATACCACGTGGTGATGACTAAAAAAAGTTGGCAGCGAGTAAGGCAAACAACAGAGAGCCAGTTTAACCAGTTAATGACATCAGGTGGTAACAGATGATAAGGAGTGATCACTAGTCACGGAGGAGTTGCAGGGTGAACTGGGGGAAGGGGGGTCCACTCCAATTGCAACCCATAATTCTGCGATCTGCGACCGGAAAAGTGAGCAATGGAAGAAACCCTTGAATCATCAAGTGATGTGATCCCCTCTCAGCGGCCAATACACCCCCTATGCTCCCCTTGTGGAATTCACATAAGCATGATGTACATAGATCTCATTGTATGCCATCTTCAGAAGAACTTCTGGTGGAACGAGACGCGTGCGTTCGTCATTGTTCCGAAGGATCACATCATGATATGACAAAGGATTCAAGGAGATGTGAACCATGCAAAGGGGCCTGTCCTAAAGGTGAGATTGCTCTGCTGTTGTTCAAGTTTTACTAAGTTTATATTCGTTTTCAATTGATTTGGGTTTGCTCCTGCAAAGTTTTTCTGATAATTGCA
>MU932310.1:0-10412 GCA_036418165.1 Cooperia oncophora | reverse complement strand
TCTCGCAAACGAGTCTGGTACCAGGAAAGTGGTCCTAGAGGAATGAAAACTTCAGCTGGAATGCAAGAAAACTTATGCGAGGTTTGACCCCAGAACCGTGGGCTGTGACTGTGGCGACGCTTATACATGCCACTACACAGTTTTTCCAACTATTACCCTTTACAACCAGTTAATTCTGTATGTTTCTTGTTTTTATTTTGTAATGTGATGGGTTCAAAATGAGCTGCTCAGTAAAGCGAGCTGGCGGATTTTGAGACTCAAGGGTGATCTGGAAGTAATAGTTATTTGCTTTCAGTTTGTCAAGTGACAAAGGTACTTACTGGTTCCATTCTGCGGAACTTAACCGGGTGCGAGGAAATCGATGGATTCATAGATATACAGGATTCGAAAATGAGGTAATTATCGGCTGAAGGCTATATTCGTTTTTATACCTCTTTGGAGAGGCATTTCGTGTGGCTTTATGGGCGAGCTAGCTTGGACCACTTTGCTTTCTCTATCTGCTCCTCCTCATGACCATCATCATTGTTGGACCAGAGGTTAACTATTTCCTTCTCAGGTCAACCGTCGATGGCTACACCACAGAGGATCTGAACGTTCTGAAATCAGTTCGAATGATTTCCGAATATTTCCAAATGGCAACGCAAACCGTTTCGCCGCGGAACCTCTCCTTTCTAGAAAATCTCGAGTTCATTGAAGGACGCAGTCTGGTGACGTGAGTTCCATTGCACTTCAGCCTATCCAACATCACTGTACACTTACAGTACTCTTTGGAATCCTGTGACAGTAAAAACATCGCATATAAGTGGTTTCATTGGAATTTTTCAAATTTGAACGTCAAACAGCATTTTGCACAATAGCCAAGAAGAACTGACAAGTTATCGCTTCCTTGAACTTTCTAAATATTCAGCAGAACTTTCAGGTCTAAATTCGCTCTGGCTATCAATAAAAACGACAACCTTGAACAGCTTGGTCTACGAAAACTTAAGGTACTACTAGTTCGTAAACAGAAACGTCGATGAACTTGTGGACTGAGTAGTCAGGGGTGCAAGACGGCATATCCTGTGCAGTTCACATCTTCCTATGTCACATGCTGGCTACCTTTAAGTCCTTTCGGAGCCTTAGGAAAGGTTGCGCATGCCGCTTTCATGTGCGCTATTCCTCGCCCTGCCCCCTCAGTTGGTCACGACTTCCTCCAGTCCGGCAGCAGTTTTTGGAAGTCAACTTCTGGAACTAGCTCCGGCGAACTTTCGGAAAATTGAGAAAATTTAGAAAGATGATAGGTGAGGTCGTACCGCAGGAAGAAATTTGGAGGTGGAGGGGGAGAGGCACTGGCAGCGCTGCACACGGCTGTGCAGCATTCTGTTTTCAGGGTAAGGAGATCTGTCCAATAGGGGATGACTAGTTGACCTGCTGTCTGGTACCCTCGATCTACCCTAAATCCGTGTTCTTCAAGTCTGCCTTAGTTCAGTTCATTTTTAATCAGAGACCTTTCAGAAAATTAAAGCTGGTAGTGTGATTATCACGGAGAATCATGGGCTGTGCTATGCTCAGACGATAAAATGGGACAAGATTGTCGCTGCAAATGCTCAAGCGCTAATTACTAAGAACATGGATGCAAGATGTGGTCAGCACTTTTCGTGTTATCTTCTCAATAATATTACTTTTTCGTGGGTATCACTTGTGTACTGTAGAACTTTTTTCGTGCTACCTTCCTGAAAGCGCAGTGTTGTGGCTGGCCAGGTTTACTTCGGGTACCAACTGCGAAGAAGTTGCAGAAATTTATGTTTCGTGGTAGTTGCAGCTGAGAATGGTTAGTTTGCGGGCTGGGGAAGGTAGCCTAGTACCCACAAGGTTTATCATCAGGTCGTCTGCATGGGAGAGTACCGGGGACAGCGCTCCTTTCGCGATTACTGTTGGCGGAACGACATTGAGCGATGCCGCTCCCTCTACATTTCACTTACAACGAAGAATTCGGGAGGAGTAAGAGACGCACCCACTTGACTTCGTGACGTGACTCGCCCACCCGACCGGGAACAATGCTTTCAGCTAACCAAAGTGCGCACTGTGTTTGAGCTGAATGGAATCTGATTTTTTTTTTCGCATAAAAATGTTTTATTCGCAACAAATAGTACCATTACAGAAGGACGTCGGCCAGGGTTTCTGTGAATCAGACCTGTGACCAAGAGTAATGGATGCTGGGGTCGTGGTCCCACAATGTGTACAAAATGTCGTTATTGGCAGTTGGAGGATAAATGTGTCAAGGAATGTCCGGAAGAGGGGTGAGCTTTCATTGCTTCTTTGGAAAGCAAGATGAAATGTATGATGTAGTGGAACGGATAAATCAATAGAATAGTCTAATTTTACGGTGTTTTCAGGTTTTACTACGATCATACCACCAAGAAATGTCTCCCTTGCTACGCCGAGTGCTCACATGTTCAGGTTTGAAGTTTTCATCGCTTTCCTATATGAAAGTTTCTGCTAAAGCACATTTCACGCTGATCATAAAGGTGGTGTTACGTACCCCTTCCTTTGCCATCCTGCAAAGTGCTATTCACCAATGAGAATCGAGCAATGGTTCAACTGGCTCCGCCCTTGTGATCAGCTTAAGAATATGCTCTCTACGTAGAATATGCCCTGCAACATCTTCCCATCATTCCACGCATTCAACAGAAGTAATTCCGAAAGTGCGCATAGATATTGTCGCTGTTTTCCTGAAAACGAGATCCGAAAAGACTGATTTTTTTCATCTTTTCCCCATTAAATACACTCCATACATATCCCGTAGATTGAGGGGCGCGGCTGCGTGCGTCATCTGGACATAAGTGTCTGCGGGCTGCCGCTTCTTATAGGATAGTTCCGTTTCGGAACAATCGCAAACATGCCTTTTCCCAGTACAAGGCAAGATGACAATTGTCTCAAATGGACACATTCCCCACAAAAGCATCGTGTGCCATACTCTAATGAAGCATGCCGCCACGCCCTGCGCATTATGGTAAATCAGGTTGTTAGGCGATCGTGACGGAGAGAAACTTCTGGAAGATATGGATGAACCCTAAATCGAGTTTCACTTGGGTGGGTCCGCTAACTGGCTGTTCCACGTAAGCCTTGGTTGCCATATGTATTCTTGATCCAACAATATCTTGGCAGAGCATACAAAAAAGCTATCGTTCTTCAGGACCATCAGAGCAGGACTGCTTGTCATGCCGGAACGTTCAGCTGATTTCCAATGACGAACTCGTCTGTCTCACCAATTGCAGTGTGTCTCATTACCAGGACGGTACACAATGTAGACCCTGCCATGAAAGCTGCTCAAACCTAAAGTATGATTTTTCTTTTCTTTACGATGAGATTCACTGAAATAGGAAGTACTTGAGTTGCTAGATGCCTCAGGGAGGGTTGGTTCACCATCGAAGCAGCCACGTCATGCTGTGACGCATGAAAAGCGGGTTATGTCGCACAGGAAGTAACATGTTCTGACGTTGACTGAGTCACATTAAGACATGTCGCGCTGTCTCGCTGAGAGGGTTCAGACAATCAGACATGACGTGGCCCAGCCCAGTAAAATGCGCCCCCTTCTGAAGCACATGATGATGTTTTTTAATGAGCTATTATATAGATGTACGGGACCAGGCGATCACCTTGGAGAAGGTGGTTGTACGGAATGTCTCTACGCACAGCTGTCAAGGAACCATGAGGTAGAGTCCCAGGATATTTACTTCTATTATATGTGCGGTCACTCTAAGAGCATTTCAGGTAGTTCGTTGCTTGACTGCCCCTTCAATGCATGAAGCATGTAGCGACGTCGTTGGATATTACCCTTCCACCCAAGCCGTCAATGGAGTTCAACTTGTGGTGGGTTCTGGTTTTAACAAGAAGCTATGCTCTACCCTGCAGCAAGATCCTCATATTCTTTGGAATTAGGATGGGCGGGGCCAGGTCATGACGCTCTCCTCTTCCCACCTTCTTCACCACTATAGAGGGCGGGAAGAAGAAGACGCACCAATGATGTCATCGCCTGGCTCCACCCATCTTGAAACTCTGAACGCTCTTCTCGACATGAGTTTTTTCCGCGGTATTTTTATTTTTTATATTTTTTTGCTGGAATTTGAGAACAAAGAGAAGGTACAGTGTCTTATTTCAACATAAAATGATCTCGTAACAAGATGCATCAGTGAGAGGGAAAGGCGAAACCTATCAGACGTTTTCTCAATACTGAAAACCACCTCCAAAGTACGAGTTGGAGTTAATCCATTGAAAAAATTTCAGCACTGTGATCCATGCGATGAACAATGCGTTTCATGTACATCAGCCGGTCGGAACGTCATAGCGAACGGATGTGTCTGTAAAGGTGATTCCGCTTGTTCGCAAATTCACCTTTGCCACTGATAAAACCCTTCACCTCTCCCCCGTCTTCAGTTGGGAAGTCCTCCGTCACCTACTCTCACCTCCGATTTCTCTGTCGGTCGGGAAAAGGTGGAAGGGGGAGGGGTGAGCTGTCCAAAACTGAAAGCGGTGAACAGGTCCTCATTGTTTTTCCAAAACATTCACTTTCTGGACCGCGCAAGCCGTATACTGCCTCCTCCTTGTAACCTCATTATACGACGATCTCCTCACGGTATTGGGCCAAGTTCCCCGCAAACCGAAAGGGGCATGTGAAGCAAATGGATCGAGAGACAGCCAGGGCAACCTTTTACATTAATACTTCGCAGACGTCAGGATACATCATGTTGTGGCAAAATTCGCCTAGTACAATCATATGTGCCGTTCGGAAAAATTTTTGGTCAAATACGTGGTCAAAGCGTCAAAACTTCCAGCTCTGGAACGATCGCCATCCCGTTCCGCATGCCCTACATTCTACCTACCATTTTCCTGAATTTCCCCAGCTTCCTGCCACTTTTCCTGAGTTTTTATTTTCCGAATAATTCTCCAGGGAATGTGTAATGCACTGCAAACCAAGAATTTTCCTCAGAGCAGATACAAAACCCCTTCTTCTCACAGCAACAAAAACGGCATCCATCCCTCGCTAATGATCTCACTTACGCCGCCTAGCGCCCTGAACTGGCTCGCGCTCCGATCCACGCACCTTCTCGTTTGCAGGGGCAATCAGAGTACATGCAGTGGGTATATAGTAAGGAGCAACTTGCGAATTATCCAGCATTCTCACCAGCGCATATGCCTGCCCTAGTGCTTCCATAAGCCTCCTTACGTAACAGTTGATCTTCAGTATACACCGAGAACTTATGAAACTAGCGCGGATAGATAGCTGTCGTTCAGGTTACGCTAACGAAGTGGCGAAGGACTCCGTATGTTTTGACCGGTGCTTCGAGTCTCACTATGTCGCACAGCAACCGAATGGATCCCAACGCCGGGATCTGCAAAAGTATTGATGCTTACTTAAAAACTTGCAGACAACTGTACGCTGCACTTTTCGTGATCCTAGTTAGTCGTTGGCCCAAATACCGGTCACCCGACTCTAGCCTGCGACTTATGCTCAATGTGATAGCACTTGCCGTTCGATACCAGTCTGGTCGTTGCAGCTCAAACCACGTCATTCATCGTAGGCGAACAACCACAAGCGGGCGCTTTCGGTAGGCTTGTGGCGTGTGCTGGCCGTGCGGCAGCGTAAGCGGGATATGGACGACGGTGATCTAGGCAATCACGATCTCCTCCCGCTACACTTTGCCATCTTAATGCTCGCACATGACTAGGAACAGGAAAAAATGCCGCGGAGTTCTAGCGACAGTTTGCTTCTTCAAACTCTGCACAACGCCGCTTCTCGCACAAATGTAACTACGCAAGTCAAAGTAAAATATCTTACAAAACGGTTCTTAAAAAAACTGCTCTCCGATCTAAACTGCGTTACCACTTCCCCATTTTTGTTGCTCTCGGATATGGACTGTGTTACCCCTCCTTGTTTCAGCTGCCATCATCTTTGCGATCGTGGGCATGGATGTACCGGACCGACAGCTTCTGAATGCAATCAGTGCATGCATGCAACGTTGGCTGGAGAACCGAACGTAAGTTTCCAAAAGGCCATACACTAAACTGTGGGACTTTTGGCTTTTTCATTTCTTTTTCTCGAGTGAACAATAAGTCCAGTGGGTGAGAGCTTTCGTTGTGAACAGGAGCTGTCATCAGTTTGCTAACACAGCTGGCTTTTAGTCACTCCTCATTGTATTTTCTGATTGTCTTTCTGTGTAGAGGGACATTCCGATGGCGCATCAAAGTCATCGTTGGGGATTGCCTGGTAGGCGGAGTAAGGAAATTTCGCCAGTGGTGCACACTTTCTCTGCCAGTTCTCTTAACCACCGAGGTGGGAGGAGAGATGACGTGCTAATTACTTCGTGGGTATGTGGCAAGAGAATCGTAATTCGCCGCGCCAGTGGGCGTCGCGTGCGACGTCGCGCCCGCTAATGACGACGATTTCAGGTGGTATTGGTCGAGAATAGACAATGTATGACCAAAAATAGACATAAGTGTCTACCATGTCCTTGTCTACATGAAATCCGATGCTCCAATCGAAAGGGTAGTGCAAATTAAGGAAACGTCGCGCCCATTGCCGCGCGCGACGACGGCAATTTACGATTCTCTTGCCCATCTCCCGACTTCACTTCCTCGTTCCACCCACTAGCTAATCCCAAACGGTGTCTTGAATTAGCTAGGGTCTATAAGTATGAAGGAAAAAGCGCAGCAAGTGCAGCCGAGTAACGGAGCTATACTTCAGGTGTGCTTGGCGGATTGTCCCGAAGAGTTCCCGTACCTGGACGAGTTCAAGATGTGTAATCGTGTGGACCTCAAGAAGGAACGCGAACGACGATCGAAGATTATTGCAGCAACACTGGTCGCTATCTTCACACTACTGGTTGTCGCTATGATGGTATGATTCTCACTACTTTTCGTATCAAAGAAGCGCTTAATAAAGCCCTGAAATGCGGAGTTTTTGATGCGGTTGCAATCGCATCCGAGAATTTTAGCGTCAACTTAGTTGAGGGGCCGACTTCAGCGACGCCTGCTGGCTCTGCCGCTTAAAACTATGCCTTATCATCTCTGGTCTATCTGGGCTCTGCTTAGCCTGAGCCTTGAGCAAGGGATGAGGCGTCGATGCGCCGCCATAGTCCCTATCCTTCCAGTTGAGTTAGCGCCGGAAAATCTTCCAAAAATGCACTTTTTCAGATCGTGTGCATGCGTTGCCGAACATTCAAGAGGAAGCTGTTGAAGGAGCAGATCAGTAACTATGTCGACATACCTGAAATGACTCCTATTGGTGAGTTACTGGATAACGAACCTATTACGTGGACAAGAATCAACTTTCTTTGCCTTCAGATCCTCAATTCGATCAAATATGAGCCGTGTTGAATCTGATACTGCTAGTGAGCTACACAAAAGCACACTAACTGGCAAGCAGCCAAATTCACGGAGTCGTCTGACGAGCTGTAATGTTAGCCGTGTAGTGCACCTCTCTTGAAGCAAGTTCAATCCCCTCCGAGGCGAAACATGCCTTACAGAACTCGTTGAGGACTTATGCTTTCAGGGGGTTCTAGGTTCCCGAAAGCGGTAAAGGAAGATAAAAGTACCCGTTAGCGATCAAACTTGTCAAAGGCACCTGCACTGGAAAAGAGGTGAGCTGAAAGTTCATGTTAAGGCTTCTCTTGGAACGTTTCACCAAAACCGCCGTTAAGGAGACTGAAATGCTGAATGAAGCCATGCAGATGTCCTCACTTCGGCATGAACATCTTCTTCGTCTGGTAGGAATCTGTCTGCACGAAGAGGGAATACAACTGGTACTTTGAAATCAAGTTGAATCAGTTTTGATCTTCAGTTATAAGATGCTTTCTTCAAGGTTACACTTCTACGTCCTCTTGGAAATCTTCTGAACTTCTTGAAGAAGCACAAGGCCCATTTGTGTGGCAAGGATCTTCTACTCTACTGCTACCAGATATCATCAGTAAGTAATAAAGGATGTTGTGTTGAAGGTTTAGGTGATAACTGAGCCTGCGAGATCTGCTGCATGAACGGTAAGGGGCGAATAGATGCCACTCGCACGGAATAGAAGTCTTGCTTTTAGTAATCGTTTTTTGAGGCAGAGCTCTCTCTCAGAACATTTGAAGCTCAGGTCAAGTCCATTGTGCCCCGCGACTCGAGCAATTTCGGGAATCTTTACGGCACCCCACGCTATACTGGTTTGAAACGCTGCGTGCTTGTTAGAACGAGAATGGTGGTTGAATTGGTATTGCCAACGCTCCAACCATTTACAGATGGAGCGCGGACGATGTTCGATGCAGCCCTCCGAATTCCGCGCGATTGATTTGTTCGAGTCGCGAATTTATGAACGCCCGCTTTTCGCGCATTTAAAAAGAAGAAATGTTCGTGTAGACCGTTTATTTCCGTGAACTTCGCTAGCCCTGGCGCTATCAAAACACTACAAAGACTGGGGCCGCGCATATCGCTCAACTTCTTTATAAGACACCCTCTCCAGGCTATGAAATACCTGTACGAACATCGTATCATTCATCGCGATCTTGCCGCTCGAAACGTTCTGGTAAAACGTCACAACCACGTAGAAGTGACTGATTTTGGCCTAGGCAAAACTTCTCGATTATGGTCAGGAGAAAGATATGAAGGCTCATTGGAAGGAAAGCCGTAAGTTCTTTAACTATCTGTTAAATGAAAATGACATCTTGAAAAACAAGTATTAAGGTTGCGATAAAATGGTTAGCGTTGGAGTCGCTAAGGGATCAGAGCTATACGCATCAGCACTGACTGTCCTGGGCGTATGGTGTTACTTGCTGGGAGATCTTAACGTTTGGTCAGGTGAGTCTCTTGGAGTGCTTTGGAGAGGAGAAGAAGCCCTGGATTTCCTTGAGGATGTGAAAATAGTATGAAACTAAATCTCCGGAGACCGGTGCTTCAAACCAAATCAATTCTTGTCTGAACGACTCCTCATCCCTACTCCTGCCACTGCCCATACGCTGCAACGCAAGAATTTCCGTCTAAGAGGGGCTGGGGTCCCTTACCGCTGAATTTCAAACTTTTCTCTTGCTCCATTTGCATACCGATTGCCATCAGGGTACAGCATGGGTGTGGGTGAATTGACGATACTAGTGCAACCGTTACCCAGTTTTTCTCATCTGGTACGATCCCTTCACCTACCTATCTACCCGCCCCTTACGTTAATCTTCAGCGTACCATCTTGCGCGAGGCCGTAGATACGCGTGGGCCTTGAAACGGAGAGGATCCTTGAGGAGATCTTTGATCAAAAAGCTCATCCAGGCCAATTGCATCCTTTCCCGTCCCCCCGCGATCCAACCCTTGATGAGTTTCGTTCCAGGATGATACCTGCTGACTCCCATGGATCCTCTCAACTCTTCTCACCAATCCCACATGATCCTTCTTCCCTAGCATCTGAAGTATAGGCCTCACGGGGAATCCTCTCCAATGATGTGCCATGCCTCCCATTATCAGGCCACGAAAATTATGCTAATATTTTCAGAGCCCCTATCAAGGTATGGATATTTGTGCTATAAAGAATTTCCTCAAAGAAGGAAACCGTCTGTCGCAGCCCAGCAACTGTTCTTCGGAACTCTACCAAGTCTTGCTACAGTGTGAGTTTTTCTTTTGATCAATTTCCTTTCTTTCTTTGTAAGAGGTCAACCAAGGAGAATCTGCTGCCACACGCTTCTGGGAATCGTACTGAAGCTAATCTGAAATGTAAAACAAATCTAAGTTTAATCGTACCTTTAAAACAGAAAGTTATACGTCGCAATTAATTCTCATATGCCTTTTCAGGTTGGATGGCAAATCCGGAGTCTCGGCCGACATTCACAATGCTCCATGATCGGTTTTTGAACTTTTGTCGAATTCCTCAACTTTACGTCATGGTGCGTTCATTATAGATAGTAGATTTCATAGGAAAAATTGGGTTAAGATAGCTGGGGGGTGCCACGCGGCAGCGCGGTATGCCACATCGCAATATGTTTGGACCAGACGTTCCGTCTGTTCGTCTAATTGCCCAAATTTTCAGTATTTATTTGTGTTACATGAGTTGATTCTTTTAGAGCTGTAGCAATTGTGTAGCCGCTTAGCAGCCCCTACTGTCATTTCCCCGAAATTTTGCAATTTTCGTTTCAGGACCAGACTGCACCACAAGCGTTCATTGAAACGGAATCTCAAAGAGATCTGCTGAGGGAACTGTTGAATGATACGGAAAATGACTTCACGGATCCGTTGAATTACTTCGAGACCTGTGAAAATCCGGAAGAGTGGGATTTTTCGATGGACATAATCTCTTACATGATCATATCTGTAAAAAATCTAAAAGGCGCTACGAAAGCCTTTCCTCAATGTTGTAGCGCGGATAAATAAGGGTCATATTACAATGGGGTCAGCTTCGCCTCAAAAAATGCGGTGTTTTT
>MU932309.1:0-15023 GCA_036418165.1 Cooperia oncophora | reverse complement strand
CACATTCAAGACGTTGTTTTTTGCCATTTACATTTAATGAATCAACAATACTTCTTGAATAGACTTTCTCCCTGCTACTTCCTCCTCTCCCTTGAGGTTGCGTACATAAGTGATGAAATGAGGAATTCCTGAATTGGGAGCATGGAAAAATGCGGGGAAGGACTAGGCAGCATACATAATTTGCGTCAGCGTACGGCGGCTTTTCAAGCGCACACCAGCGTCAGCGACTAGGAAAGCGACTAGGAGCATAGGTATCGATCTAGTGCACGCCTTTACAGCCATGGCACATCGTTGTCGGGGTTTCCCCCAACATGTGGGACATATTTGGTCGCTGGAAGAGGGGAAGGGGGCGTATATGGGCTGAGAAATTTTTTTTGGTAGTTGATTTTTCTTGTTTCTGGGACATTCTAAATGGAGGGAGGGGGTCGTATTTGGCTCGTTGTTGGGATAAGAGGGCTGGGGGGAGGGGGTGGTTGTATTTCCCTTCTGGGAGAAGGGTGTTGACTTTTCGTGGTTTTTCCTGCTTTATGTGTACTATATACATACCCCTCCCACCTCACCCCGCTCGACAGCTCGGTGAGGAGGAAACCGTACCATAACCCCTCAAAAAGGTGGTGGGGGGGGGGAAGTACGGACTTTCCCAAAATTGCAGAAGAACCAAAATTCCCAACTAATGATGTGCCCTGTGCACAGCACGTACTAGGAAAGCATGAATATCAATCTAACGAACGCCTCAGCGTACAGTAGCGTTTTCGCGGGCAGTTTATCTCTAAGTCAAATTGCCCGCGAAAACGCTGGCCCGCGGCGTTCGCTAGATCGATATCCATGCATTCCTAGTCGCTGACGTACGCTATATCGAAATCTATACTTTCATAGTCGCTGGCGCTGGCGCACGATCGAAACGCTGCCCTACGATGGCGCATGCTGACGCGAAGTATGAACGCAGGTTTAGATACGTATTAATCAGGACAGTCGGGGAATCGCCGATCCTGTCATTCGCCGGATTATCAAGCTGCCGCCCACCTATTTTCAAGATTTCCGGAATGGACCCATTGAACCAACCTCCTCCCTCTCATCCCCCCTCCACCCCACGAAGCCTCGTTATCCTACGTTTTTCCCTAGCCATGCTGCCATCAGCTTCTCTTACAACTAGTTTCCAGTTGATAAAATGGGTGGAGTGTTAAGTGAGTGCTCTACGAGATCCCGACTCTAGTTGCCCTCTGCATCGTCCGGAATCTGGCTCACGGATCCCTCCAAGTTTCAGATCTTCACCGGACTAATGCTTATGTAGGTAGGACCACAAAGCACTTCCCCCCACACCCAAAACCCAGAAATCTTTCGAGCAAACAGTAGTGGGTTACCTGACCCAGGAAAGTCAACAAGTAGTGTCCATTTGTGCCGCTTTGCTCTGATGGTGGTCTCAAAGCGATTGCGCGCCTGCTGCGGTCCTTTGAATTGCGTCACTAAAAACATTGAGAAGCTTCGTAATCTTCAGCGGAGTTTTTTGAATCGAGCCTTTTTTATTCCTTTATTTTTGTACTTAGGTATGTATGGGATCATCTCTAAACTTATGAACTATGATTACTTCAAGTTGAGAGCTGCCCTGAGAAGTTTCTGTGGGAATTTACCGTGTTTTTTTTGTAGGAATTGTATAGATCGTACTAAAAATCAATCTCCATTGCGTAATCAGACACTATTCTCTGCGAAAATATAGAAGTTACCTTGGGACAGCTGAAATAGGTCCATGAATCAAATGCTTCCAAAAAAATCGAACAATTTTCACGGAAAAGCCCCTAACGCAGTCATTGTCCCTCTCAACAGTTAACGCCAAATGTGTAAAACAGGAGCGAGAGGAGGGCAACATGTTCCAAGCCAAATTTATCGGTGATCCGTGAGTAACATTTTGACAGCAACAAATCGCTTTGGCGCGATTATCCGGGGAAATCATTTTAGAAGAAGTTCGTTGTAATCGGCAGGCATGTGAGAAACTCTAGTCACTTTTGTATTGAAATCACTGCACATCACTTTCAGTGTATTGCAAAGTGCCTTCAGTCCGCGATAATAGCGATAATATGGCGAAGTCTGAAGGCGCTCAAAGGCAGAAGAGATAAAGGCAAGATATCGGCAGATATTCAGTCTAGGAACCCTATCACTTAATTTTTGTCCGCTCTCCCGGTCCATGGAGCAGGAGCAACACTTTAAACAAACATTTTATTGCGACTTTCACAAAAAAAATTAGTTTTATGGTCCATAAAAGTAAAGCTCTTACGGAGCTACAGAATAGTATGGACTCAATTTACCTACCACTTGTTTTCCCTATGCTACAAGGTACTGCGAGAAGTTACAAAGCCAGGGGTAAGAGGATTCTTGTTTAAGTCCAGAGGGAACGACCTCTGAGATGTGCGGATCAGTTTGTGCAAGGCGTAGTCTGAAAACAAAAATTCATAACATTTAGGAGCTTTACCTGAGTTTATATAAGCCTAAAATGCTTTTGAAGCCGAACTGCTAAGAAACTATTTTCTAGGCATGCAAGATTAGTGCTATTTTATGTGATGAGGCACTGAGTTTTTCGAAGTTAGGGTAATCTGACAGATATTAGCCGCAGATTATAATATTCGAGATGATGCTTACATCGAATCGCGGGTGGGTTGCGTTCATACATTGCGAACGCTGGAGAATCGAATAAAAGGATCTGTGCAAAGTATAGGTCTCTATCCATCGAGCTGTGGTTCTCCAGTCGGAAAATCAAACGACAGCGTTTTTATTTTTTTTCGCGGGTCCTCCGATTCCCCAGTGTTGTGAGGGGTGCTGTTTGGCCTTGCGAGTTCCTCATTGGTTAGTTTCTTTCGCTATTCCGGTTAGCTCACAAATTGTTACCTTCTTCTACTGTTCCGGTCGGCTTATAAGTCTCCTCTTTGTAGGACCTGTACAGAGTAAGCGAAGATCGGGCTATTACATAACTCCAGAGCGCGTTCTTACTTCGCAATACGATCGCTCGGAACGCGCGAACCTAGCGATTGGGACGCTAGGATAGTGCGATGTGAACGATCGGATCGCGACGTATAACACACTTCTTACAGGAGTTCACATATTTCCACAGGAGGCATCAGCTCCACGCGAACTAGCAGTATACCCCCACCACGCCAAACAGCGCCTCGTGAAGTATGAACGTAGCCTTTGAAAATCTTGAAATTCGTTCAACACTAACTTTCATGGCAAGTATATTAAGTAATGTACCTCAGAGGATGCATGCTCGATTTTTAAGGTTTCGTGGATGAGACTGGTTCATATATTACTTGCCATTATTTCCTTAAAAATACGATTTCCAGATGAAGTCTGTCGCTGTGCTTCGGTCTGTCTCACGACTTGCGGGAAAAGCGGTGAGGATGAATTTTGCTTGCCACGTTCCAGTTCGTGCCATATCAACATCGCAAAGGGGTAGGCATCGATATCTGGTTCTTTATCTTTCCAATCTCGTGTTATTAATCGACAGTTCTCCCTCAGAAAAGTCCTGTGATTCTATTCCAGCCTTTAATGTGGCTCCAGAACTAGCTCAAGCACTGACCAGAGAGATCGAAGCTGAGCAACAGTTATCACAGGAGAATCTTGGTGGGTCCGCTGCACCATCATTCCACGGCTTCAAGCTTACAACTAAAGAAGCCGAGGTGCGTCTAACCAAGCAGCATGGGAACGAAAGGTTAGTGTCTTCAGCATTATTGGTTTAGCTGCAGTCCTTCGCATGCAATGCAAAGCGGTTTCAAAATTCTATTTGTGGAACCATTTTTTAGTATCCTTGTCGTCTTCAACGTCAACCACTCTGTGGATATGGATGAAGGATTCGATGACGAAGCCCAGCCCGAGGTTAGTTTTGCGTCGATAAATGTAATTTTTAGCGATGTGACGACCGCCATTGTAAAGATGTAGTCCACAACTCGTAAAAATTTGTAACTAACGGTTTGAGTTGAAGCCCTAAACTTTTGCAACGCGCTCTACAGAAAACTTTGGTAGTAATTACGGCCGGAACAGGTCAATTCCGTCTTCTCTTTGCCTAAACTTCCCAACAGGACACGTTTGGATCCCCAGTGGAGGAAGGGTCTTATTTGCCTTTTGGAATATGTGTTCGGTTGTTGTTTTGATCCTTTTCCTCTTTCATGCGCGCTATGAACCCTTTCCCCCATACCGCTCGACTTTTTCGATCAGAAGCTGGGGAACCACAAAAAAAAACTCCAGAAAAGGTAGGAAGTTGGCAGGATTCAGGAAGATAGAAAGTAGGAAGAGGGGAGGAGGGAAGGGGGGTCGTACCGAGGAGAACTTTGGGCGGGGTGTTGCATTTTGCAAGATTTCCCTCCAACGCAGGACATAGCCTGCTTCCTAACGAAAAGCATGTAAGATTTGGCTATAATACGTTTTTTTGGTAAGTGATACAATGGTTTAGCGATCAGCTTCGATCTTACATCATCTCGAACGTTACCTATGGTTCTCTCTTCATCATTTCGCCCTAAAAGAACATAGTCTTTGCCGATGATCGTTTTTTTTTGGATGCGGCACGCATCCTACTCCCATGAAGAATCGTAGTGGTTTATTGAGTGCGATGTGGCCTATATAATGATTTGTCGGAGCCCGCTGCATGTACAACTCAGTGTTCCTATCCTCTCAGAAGAATCTGGCATTTTTGGGTCTGGGCCATATTCAGACCATCTGAAAGCTAGTGTGAATATAATACAGCGCATAGAATATTCTGGTTACTGCATACGGAACAAGATTCGAAATAATGGAACTCAGAGGTCATGTATATATACTTCCTTGCAAGGGTGCTTTCTTCCGCTAAGGTGTTCTTGGCAAAGGTATGCCTCCAACAGTTTCTTCAGTTGCTGTTTATCGGGAAGCTTCGTGGCGACAGTAACAGCAACACACAAGAGCCCCTCCAGCTTTGTTACCTGCCGTTTTATGCACATATCCACACAATATTTTGCGAGCTAGTGAAATTGATGAGCGAATTGGATGCTAGCACAAAAGTTCTCATGAAAATGTATGACAGTGGATTTTCTACAAGCTTGCTATGAAGTAGTTTGACAAAATCACAAAAATGTACAATAAGAATGGATATGGTTGACCCTTGTGTTGACTACATGCTGTTCCTAAGTTGATTTCCAATTGCATTCATGCTTCAGGCTGCCCCAGTGCCTGTTGCACTGCCTCCATTCACTGTCGAGATCACAAAGGGAGGCGAACGTCTTTGCTTCCATTTGGAACTGGTTGAAAGCGTAGATGTCCAGGGAGAATGTAAGTACAGTAAGAATACAACGTTATAGACATGGATGTTGACGATTTCCAAGATCAGTCCGAATTCCTTGTGTCAGGGGTAGTTTTTGAGATATGATTTTCTCTTTAGATGATTTCCGTGTGTACGAGGAGTTTACCGTGCGCCGCGCCAGCAGCTGTCAAAGACCGGCAATGAATGATGTCGCCTCGCGCGGAAGTTTATGCCAGCAGTGAAAATATATGACCCTGTGTGTGTTGAGTTTCTATTATTTTTGGAACTTAAAAAAAATCAATTGTGATAGTTTCATGGACAATTCGATTTAGCCATACATTGATGCAAGAGGCGATGGGGGGCGCTAGTTGCAGTTTGAGGGGCACTTGAGGGCATTTGGTTGACTATGTGCAATACCAGAATTATCATTGTGTATATAAGAACTTCCACCCAAGCCTAAAAAGGAAGGAGTTGAGGAATAATAATCGATTCAACTAGTGTGGGGGTGATTCTATTTTTATGCCCTTCTGATCCCAAGTTTGGAGAGTACGCGTCCTCCAGATGCCGCCTCCCTCCAGGTATGAGAGCCGGAACTTAGTTTTAACATTCTTTCTATGATTCAGGCAGTTTTAGCGTCTGAAACCACAGTCATGAACGTCAGCACGCATTCATACTTCCATCGCGTGATACTTTTGTTATTATTACTATTCCATCGCGCGATTAAAGCGATCAGGTCGCGAAGTGTGAACGAGCTCTCAGCTTTCGCCTTTATTTGTGTAAGCGCATTTATGGAATGAGGAGATAGCAACAGGAAGGGTTGAAGATCTTTCCCAAGTGTTCAGTAGTTTCTGATTGTTGCGATTTTACATGTTTGTGGATGGCATATGAATAATTTGCCCGCGTGTGGGAGCTCACAAATTGAGATTGTCGTTGTTCTGGGAAGAGTTGTCGCCAGTTTAGCACATTGTAATACTGTATACTTAGCTTATCAGGATTTGCACATCTCCTCTTTCGTCCGCCTATTGGAACGAGCGCGATTACGGCAGTTCCTGCAAGACCTTGGTTGCCTACCTACAAAAAACATTATGAGCACTCCCAATACGTAGGTCTGCTTAATAAGATCAAAGCGTTTGTATCAAAATAATTCTGAATCTGCATATTCCCACCGCTTTTCTATATGTGAACCTTGTAGTTAGGCGTGTAGTAGACAGTTCTTATATTTGTTAGGTTTTCTCAATGCAATTACACATTGTTAATTGTTACTATCGTTATACTATTTGAGCGAGGTTTTTGTTGAAAATGATAAAATCTGGAAGAGAATTGAGTTTACTATGTAGATTATTATTTTGTAAAAGAAAGAGGTTCCGTTAAAAAACTTGAAAATTAGCGACTCTTCACCCAAGCATTTTCAATGTCTGGCTTGAATTTGAAGAACATGTAGTGCAAGGAGTTGAACTCGATTAAGAAGCCAGCATAGCATTTCGAAAGTCTTCTATATACTTGTTAACTCGTTCTTTGTACTTAGGGCATTTAATCTGAAATGGGTGGGGTTCAATGCTTGAAATTTTTCGGGATAGCTAAAATAGCGACTGACCTTTATGTAATCGAGTACGCTGAGTATAACGAATACATACTGTCCTTCTAATTGAATACACGATGCTCGCTGATTTCGTAACTTTTTGAAAGGTCCACCAGCTGAAATGAAATTGATTCGTCTCCCCCACTCCAGGGAATCCTTGGTCGCTTTCTGAGAACGAGAACTGTACAAATCACTTTCGTGGCTCCCGGCGTCTTGCCATGTGGACGGAGATGCCGCCAGCTGCAACAGCAATGCCCTTTTTTCCGCAAAAAATTGCGCATGGGAAACGGGCGGAGGGTAGTGCAGGCTAATGCCTTTGGACTCCAAACTTCGGCAGGAGACTCATTTTCAAAATTGCCTAAGTTACCAAATCCACTAAAAACTTGTATATAGGGGTAATTCAACATCCTGATTACGAGTATGACACTCATTTTTGGCGCTGGCGCCAAGAGAGGACACTACGACTACCTCCTGGGCTCGGCCTTATCAGAGCGCAGATAACCGTAGTGTCATCCATTAGCGCCAGCGCCAAAAATGAATGTCATATTCGTATCAGATGTTAATTACCCCTCCTACAGACAAGTTTTTAAGCGAATTTGGTGATTGCCACTTTTAAATCGAGCTCGGTGCCGAAGTTGTTGGAGTCCAAACGGCATTAGCCGTAGTGGCACCTCGGTAGCTCCGGGGTAGGGTTGCCGCACGGGGCGCGACCCGCCCCACCACGCAGGCAGGGTACAGTACCCCACCGCCAGAAATGAGGGCTTACGTAGAACACCCGCTGTGCGCCGCCACGACAATCCCACGCGCCAACTTCCGGGTCAGTTACGCAGCCTGAGCAACCTGAAACCCTATAATTATATCTGGCTCCATACACCTCCCCCCGCGCCGGCCAGCAGGCTTGGGCAGGCCAATCGCGCTACCTGTCTAGGCCCTCTCCTCCTTATTGTAGTCTGTAGCTGAGTACGTGCTTCACTGCGGGACCTTGGTATCGGTGCGAGCGCTGCGGCTGGAAGGTAGCACGGGCGGAGTGTGGAGACTGCACTGGGGTACCACTACCATACAGCTCCATTCCCCGTGCTTTTTTTTGAGCGGAGCAAGTGGCACGCTACTGCGGCTGCGGACCCATCCGCCTCGCTCATGGAACGGACCGTCCTCGGAGGTAAGTGTACAGTTCGCCTTTGGGTGTCGTCAGAATTGTGGGCCAAATCAAGACGTGGTTGAGATATGTTCATATTGGTCAGCTGGTCGAGCAACTCTACGTCTTTGGCAAAGCGCTCTGACCCCGTGCTCAGAACTATGCTAGTTTTTGTTGACACTTTTGATGTGCACGACTGAGAGCTGGGAATCCAGTGCACTTGGCGTACTCACATCAACATCTTTGCGACTGAATAATCGTCTGAGAATGACATCGATCAGAATGATGGTGCCGGTTCGGCCAATTCCAGCGGAACAATGCATCACGATGGGACCATTGTCCAATTTATCGCCCTGAAATTGATTTCATTCTCTTATTAACCAATCTTGTTCACAGCGCACGCTGAGGCGTGTCAGAGGGGGAGGTTCGGCGCTCCGCCAGCCCGTTCTCCACTAGTTGCTGAAGCGGGTAAGCGACAATAAGTAGTGGAAAACGACCCATGCGAACTATATGATAGTCTTTCCGATTGCTGAAAAAGTTGAGGTTGGTACCCCGTCGAAACCATCCCCCCCCCTTGACATCCCTGGCATCCGCAGCGAACAACACTGGAGTGAGGTTAGCCGTGAACTTGCGTAGCTCCTCAAGAACTCACGCTGACTTGACGGATCACTCGCAAGACGTGCCGTCCACTCATCGGGAGGCCGCGGTCTGGCCAACTGGTCATGTGCACCACCTGAAGTTTTATATGGATTTGATTTTATTGGAAGCTGTCATACATGACTACCCTATGTGAATAATCCTGAAGTGAGCGAGGAGAGGGATTGGGGGGGGAGGTGTAGTACAGGTCTGTTACATTGCACTGAAGGGATCAGGGAGTATAGCACAGGTCCGCAACCAGTTGATGGTTACCGAATGATATCTCACAGCAATATTCGCAGTGCCTACGTCAATGGGGCCAATTACGGTAAAGCGCATATACCTTCACTATATTCGAATTTGAACAACCTTCTGGTAGGACTTCTACTGTGTAAACCAAGAATTTCCCCTCTGATTCGACCTGAAGAAGAAAATTCAACTCTTATTTATGACGCAGTATTTGTTTCCTTACTTCTTAGTACTACCTTTTTTGTATTCACGAACATTTTGCCAAATGTGTGATACTTCCCCGTTTCCATGGGCCAATATTGAGAACATTTCACTTTGCCATCTTCCAGAAACTGGAATCGGTAATTATAAAAGAAAGAACGAATAGGGGGGATGGAAGTGGGTCATTCTTTTTCCAGGAATTCGCTTCCATTTTGTGCTCAAAGTCACAAAACTGTTATAGCTCTCGCTGCGGACGTTTGTGGCAACGTGAGCGGCAGCTGGTGCTGGCGCCCCAACCCATTTCCGTATTACTGCCCTGAAGTGTGCAGGCGAACAAGAGATTTGGTGTGTAAAATTGGTTCCCCCTGACACACCCAGCGAAGACGACCTATGAATGCGTATTTGTCCTTTACAATGGCTCACCGGGAGCAACTTATTTTAATGGCCCTCCTGAACGGACACTTTCAAGTATAACTATAATCCAATCCAAAATGATGCTACGAACTCGCGCGATGATTCTGCAGAAGTGGTGATGGCTCTTTCTCACGTCACAAGGCATCTGGTGGCCATTGAAAAAGTGGGCCCAGGTGTAGGCTGGAAATCCACTTTGGGGGGACGCGGGCTCACTGTGAGGTTCCAGGGGGGTGTTGCGTACGCTGCATACGCACCAAACGCAAGTAGATATCAACTAACTAATTTACTGACTAGTTCATGGACATCGCCACAAAGTGAATTCCCTGTACGCGCAACGCTAAGCGCTGAAGCGTTGCTACTTTAAATGCGCGATGTGGGGACTCTGGATTCCGGTGCAGAAGTGTCTGGCGATAGTTACTTTTGTAGGACGCCCTTACATACTCACGAATGCAGTAGACTACATAATAATTGACGCACTTAATGGCGGGACCGCATTCAAAAAATGTCTTTGTGCGGCCTGATTTAAGCGTGGCGCCCTCCGCCTTGCCCATACTTATTGCAGTAAATGCGACTCATAGTGAAAGACGGATAGTATTACCTTTGTAAGGTTCACTATATGTGGACAACCTTCTTGAAAGACCATACGCCAAAAATCCTTCGATTGTATTATTATCTAGTGGGGCCTTAAATGCGGTACCGATTCCTTTCTTGTGGTGACGAATGCAAAGTAATTTAGTATATAGGTAATCCACTTCTACAAACCTGAGTAGCTATAAATACTTTGTCGTGACCTTCGAATCTGATCCAATTGGCATGAATGTAATCGGTAGCAGGTGGCACGTTTAATCTCAAATGAACCCTCGTATCATCCAAGCACACGACATCCTGTAATAGTGTTGTAAAAATTCCGAGTTTGAAGGGGGGTGGACGCATGTTTGCAGCGCACAAACCTTTGAACCTTGAGCCAGCCCTTTTGAAGCGAAAGCGACAAAACTGTATCTTATGGTATCACTCGCTTTCCACCAGTTATTCTCGCTCAGCACCTGTGGACCACGGTCCGACGACGCACCAAATCCATCCTCATTAACACGCCCTTCCATCCGCAGTAAACGAGGCTCTGTCACTCCTCCACTCGAAACAACGTTGCAAGGGTGCTACGAGCTTGGTGCATGGTCTCCGCCCATGCCAGAGAGAACACACACCACAAACGTAACTACTGCTTTGTAGTCATCGCCCGCGCGGTTTCTCTCTAACCCTTTCTTTTCTTCCAGTGCGCAAAATCAACTGCTTTAAAGAGGGCCTCATTTTCTGCATTTTCCATGAATTGAACAGTTTTGTTTTGCCTCATAAGTAGCTTAGCACAGCCCTTTGAGAAGCCTAATGTAAAGGTTGCAAATGAGGGCTCTGAATATAACCTCGTCATCCGGGCAGTTGATTAGGGCGGTCGTCAACGGGCCGCAGCGCGTGCCAGGAACTATTTGCTTTTTCCAGGCTAATTTAGTCATTTTTTCCACCTTGTGAAGATAAGGAGCTGCTAATCTGGAAAAAGTAGCCAAAACAGTGAAAAGTTGGAAAAAATGACTAAATTAGCCTGGAAAAAGCAAATAGTTCCTGGCACGCGCTGCGGCCCGTTGACGACCGCCCTAATCAACTGCCCGGATGACGAGGGTACATTGTGGCGCATCCTTGCTGGATCTCCTACGTCTCCTAAATAGCAGGCTACAACGCCGACGCAGAAACGCGCAGGATTGGTCCCTCCTAAGGCACATACTCCTCAGGTGAGAAAGCAGCATAATGTATTGAGTCTTTCTCTTACCATATATCTGTTCTTATCCGGATGCGCTGCAAACGCTCGAAATCTATACTTGTCGGCTGGTGGTCGATAAGTCATGAGTTCATCTCTGAACTGTTTTCGAAGACCTTCTACTCCTTAACATTGACTATGTTTAGCACATAACTCAGATTCCAATCGTGGATCGTACCTAACGTAGTGAACGTATCGACGAATAGATCGAGTTGCTTCTCCATCTCGGGGCTCACCTGCGGTCCCGCTCGCCTGCACGTTGTTGCTGCCTAAACCTCGACCTTTGCCAACCGACTTTCCTCTTCAAAGCGAAATCGCGTTCAAAACCTCTTGCACTCCTCAACGTTTCCATCCTATTTAAAATGTGCTGCAAGGGCGCTATATACCTCCAGAGGGGTCAGCCTGCATTGTTGCGGCAACGCTGTAGAAGCCTGCAAGTTTCAAAGGGAAGGGAACCACGAGGAGGGTGAGCCACTATCGTTTTTGGAAAGCTGAGTTCTCAAAGTGGCTCATCCACTCCGAAGCACCCTCCACCTCTGAAACCTGCAGATTACAATAAGCTGATGCAATGGCAGATTGGTCCATCCCAAGCACATAGCGCCCTGCGTGGATTGGACAGGGCGACCGTACGGTGAAGACAAACTGCCCATCCACCTCTGTGGGTACTAATTCTTACCCGTGCGAAGGCGTAGGGAATCACAGCTGTAGTGGCTTCCCACTTTCTGGCTCACGGAATTGGGCTAAAGGGTACGGAGCCCCCATGCCGTATCCATACTCCGCCCACGCTGCCGCAATGTCAGCCACTCGCCTAACAATTGCCAAACGCGCACTTGTCTGCGCCCTCTCACTCCTGGTTCTCTACTGTGAACCGTGTTTGGCTGCGGAACCTTGGTACCGACACAAGTGTTGCACCTGGAGGACAGTGGGTGTGGAATTTGGAAAAAGCACTCGAGTGTCACTATCCCCCAGACCCTTTCCCGTGCGCTTTCGTAGGGAGGAAGGTGACACCCTCTGCAGGACCATTCACCTTGCGAACGAAAAAGGCCATTTGGGGGCATTTCCCACGGATAGCCAGGTTGAACGATTCCTTCAGTACCTCGTGAGAAGCAATGAGAGCCTTCAAGCGTCTCTCAATACCTCCTAGACCTTACAAACTCTTTTCTTCACTTGCAGTTGATTAGCTTTGCTTTCATATTTGACTCCACCTGCTACTCCACCCTGCTGACGTGAAATATGCCCTCTACGCTCGCCTGTGAAGCTTATCTTATTCATGGGAGAATGTAGCGGCTTCACCAGGGTATCAGTCAGGAACGGTATCACTTTCGCCACTTTAAAGTGCCAGTGTAGCTGGACGGTTGGAAAACTAGATGTCTTTCTAAAAAAATCTTCGCCTTATTCGCACATGCCGCATGCACGCGATGTTGAAAACGCTTGTGTGACATCTTGAACTTTTGTTCATCGTCCTGTTACGAAACCCTGTAAGGCAGCGTTTAGACTTCGCGACGGCCGCGCTTTGACACGATCGATACAGTCGAAAGCATGAGTATCTATCGCGTCTAAAACGCGACCTAAGCTCTGCCGCTGTGAAGTCTGAACGATGCCTAAGAGTTTACCACTGACCCTGATAGGGGGACAGCGGCTGCCAAAGCATCGAAACGTACAAGAAACATATGGCGAGCCAGGAAACGGGATTTTTCAAGGGGAGGGGACTCCGGGGTGGGTGAGCTACTTATAGTCGGTGAAAAGCTGGAATGTGCGAAGTCACAACGGCCATAGAGTGCCATGCGGACGAGAGAGTGAAGAGAAAAAGAGAAGATCGACGCCTCAAAAGGGATTGAGTTCAAGTTGTCCATAAACTGTTGAAAACACGATCGCTTTGAGGCCTGCGGCAAGGAAGATCTCGCAGTGAATCTAATGACACGCTGTCCAAGAAGGCACCAAGAGTTGTAGAGAACAATGGCGTCACGGTCGAGCTTGATAAAAAGCGTGTCTGCCTATGGTGGTCGTACAAGCTGGTCGTGTTGCGTGTTGCGTGTCCGTAGTGTACCTTTTTTTGCAGGCGGGACAAGAAAGATTGGAAAAATTCCAGCATAGTTTAACGCATCTCTAGTAGAGTCGAGCACATCCAGTTCGTCGAAAGTTCCTTAATCATTTAAAACTAACCTTCTTTTGAACAACTTGAACTGTTGGAAGTGCAGGAGCCTCTGGAGTGGCAGTAACTATGTCTGGCTCCTCGTATGTAGCATCCAAATTTCGACGACGTTGCCGGGCAGTACGAGCATGTTTGCATGTTTTAGCCGCCATGTTATACCTGCAATGAAGACACCTTCAGGTTCTGATGGAAGTTTCGGAAGCTTGAGGAACCCACCTAGCGTGAACGATTCATCCGACGTCGTTCAGTATTAAAATGAGCTCTATGAATGAGAAAAGGTCTCTTATAGTCCGATACGTGATAAAGCTTTATTTGTCTTTTGATAAGTACTTTATACTTTTTCACCCATCATTCCGCTACAAACTTTCAAGGTACTTAGCGAGCCCTTTCATGCTCCTGAATTCGATGCACACCTTTCACAGCCTTATTAGCTACGGAAGATGGGATGCGAAGTGGGTATATGACAAGACTATCGTGACAGCAGCGTCGGTGGGCGTGGCGAGCGACACAGCGCCCAACGGACGAGTTGTCGTGTCTGGCATTTTGACTTCGAGTGTGCAGGCAACTTTATAACGAGCGATATTGGAGAAATCCAATATCGCCCGTTATAAAGTCATGTCTCCGCTCAAATTCATACTAAGTTCGCTGCTTCAATCGACAAGCTGACGCACACCAAGGGTTCGCCGTCTACCGCCGCACGATATACCGCGCGCGACGACGCGATGAATCGCGATTGTCTTGGCCGTTGGATCCGCAGCACTAATTTTCACTCTGAACACTTTCAGTCCATCCGCTTTGAGACGTATGGAGAGAGCCGTAGCTACTGTAGTCGTAGCTCTCCGCTTTCCCCGATTCCAGGAGGTTGGTTGCTCTTGTTTATGCGTCCACTGGCGGACCAAATCCGCCCCATCATCCGCAACGGAGAACGGCAATCGCACGCCACCAGATACGTGCTCCACCAATTGCTGAGTCCGATAAAGGCCGCAGCGAACCAGGGTATAAGTTGTACTGTTTAGTCATCTACGTACTTACGAAATGACGTCAACTTAATAATATTTTCTTAATTTCGATTAGTTTAATTAATGAAAGTTTTGTACTATTTTTTACATATCCGGGTTCTCTACAAAGCAAGTTTCGCTATACAGGACTCAGCACACTGACACCTTTGCGCTGCTCGTTACTGGCTACCCACTCATTACGACCCCCTCTCCCAGCGGCCAAATACGATCCCCCTGTTGGGGAATCCCCAACAACTATGTGCCCTGGGCACTGCTTGCCAGAGTCCAGTCCTTCGCCACACCATCGCGCATAGCTCGGCACGCTGTGTGCGCGCCACCGGTGTTTTTCACCTCCCTGCCTGTGACCTCTTGCCATACAACCGTCGCGTTGTGCAGACACGGTCTTGAGATTCTGGCGCTGTAGAAGTGAAGAAAGTGTTCTATTCCTTTACTTCTACAGCGTCAACCATGTCTCTGTCAGTTTTAGTGTCACAACGAACAAAGGAAAACATATTTATTTCCTGTCTCGGTTAATTCCTACTGCACTTCTTGAAATGAGCTTATTATGAGTCACTTAAAGGCAGCGTCCGCGATCAACCAA
>MU932308.1:0-10885 GCA_036418165.1 Cooperia oncophora | reverse complement strand
TCAATTTATGGATAGTGATTTGTGAAACGTGTGGGCGGGCGTTGTCATGCAAAAGAATCGGACCCTTTCTTTTGATAAGTTGGCTGCAGCTGACAAAATTTTCGGTACATTTCGTCGATTTCTTCACAGTAGGGTTCTGCTGTGATGGTTTGGCCTGGTGATGAAAAGTTATAGTGGATTACACCAGCCGATGACCACCAAACCTGACCAGAATTTTTTTTCGTGAGGGTTCGGCTTTGAAAATTACCTCGGTGGTTCCTCCAAATCCAACCGGAACGTCTCCTGTTATCATACATGATCCATTTTTCATCACAGGTGACAAATCGGTTCAAAAACGGGTCAATTCTTTTGCGCAAAAGCAGTGAAGAAGGAACCTCGAGACGTGCCGATTCCTGCCGGTCACTCCGATTGTGGGGCACCCAATTGTCGAGTTTTTTCACCTTCCCAATGCGTTCCAGACCATCTGCAACAGTGGATTTGCCAAGGCCTAGCTCTTCTGCTATCTCTCGAACTGTTTGGGATGGGTCAGCCTCCAAAATCCCCCTAAAATCCTCGTCAGATATTGCTTTAGGTCGACCGCTATGAGGTTCACCTTCAAGGCTGAAATCTCCAGAACGAAATTTGTTGAGCCATTGCCGCACAGTGCTTTCTCTAGCACTATTGGGCCCCCACACCTGGTTAATTTGTTGAGCTGTTTCGATTGCGGATTGCCCCAATTTATAGTCGAAGAAAAAAATCGTCCGAAGTGCTCTTTTCACATGCTTGAAAAAATCTTGAAAAAAGAGGGTTTATCAAGCAATGGTGAAACGGCAATTATACCATCAGATAGCGCAAGAAATTCTCTACAGGATGTGCTACTGAGAAGCAAGGCAGAATGAGTTTTATCCAGGCAGTGAATGTACAAGATAGGTGCGCAAAACGCTTAAGAAACTTTCGCGACAACCTATAACTTCAACCTTCCTCACCTCACCCCATTACCGGTAGGCCACTTCACCCCCCCCCCCCCTTCCACCTTGCCCTTTGCACGCGCTTACGTCCAACTGCCACGCGAGCAACCCGTGCAATGGCTCGGAGTGTAGTGGTTTTCTTATATAGTGGAGAGTGTTATCACAACCAAAACACTTCTTAGTTCGTTACGGTAACATGGATTGGCTTACAGTTTTGTTAGCGGTTGTTTCCTCATCCATTGGTGTGCGTTTCTACTGAAACGCGCGCTACGCACCCCTCACTGTACCCCCCCCCTCCCCGCGACCCCTTCCCTCTGCCTCCCTCCAATACATGTGCTCAGCTCCGGCTGAGCACATGCAGGAGAAGGCAGGGCGACCTGGCACCCCCACCCTGCCCCCGCACGAGCACACGTCCAGCTGCCACGGCAGCAGCTCGTGCAATGGCTCCGGAGTGTACCGAGTGGTTGTCTTATATATGCTGTTATCACAATCAAAACATTGGATTGATACATCTGCACCGATGGGTTCCCGGTTTGGCTAGCGGTCGTTTTCTTCTTTCACTAACGTGTTTAATCCCGTAAAGCATTTTGCGGACGGACAGACATACAAACCGACATACATACCTACATACCGACAAACCGACACACAAGTTTTTGCTTTATAGAATGTAAGGATAGTAAGCGGCTTCGCGTTGAGGGATAATTTGTATATTTTTCAGTAGTTGAAATGAAGAGAAGTCGATGCGAAAATTAAGCACTTCGACACACTTTGCCTTTATTACGTATAGTCGAAGTGCTAAAATCGCTTAAGCTGCTCCATACATTTGGAAAAGGTCGAGCTAGAAGTTCCAGCAAGGGAATCTCACTAGGACGCTTTGGAACGAATTTCAAGAATTTTGAAGTTACCAACCTTCACCTCAAATTTCGTGCTCTATAACACTGCTATAGAAATCTGTTCTCCAGAGGTGTTTGCTTTCTGTTAAGTTCAGGTTATCATTACGGAACGCGAAGTCGTTGAGAACTAGGGTTCCCGTTCCTCCACGAATTTTTTTATGCATAACATTTGAATTTTGTCGCTAATGTGACCTGCTTCCAAAATGTCAAATGTATGGAGCAGCTTAGATTTTAGCACTTCGACTATACGTAAATAGAGGCAGTTGTCGAAGGTGCTAATTTTCGCCGACTTCGCTTTCAACTTCAACGACTAAAAAATCCACAAAATTATTCAAGCGTTTTGATATTCTAAAACTACGTGAAGTTCTATCAACGTGATATCAAGCTTGCTGCAACGTTTCATTTTTGTGATACGAAATTTCCGGTTTGAAAAAAAAGCGACAGATACTTATGAGCCAACCCAATACTTTGGATTCGTGAGTTGTCAAATGGCACTAGTCAACGTCGATTGTATGAGGCGGAGTTAGGGACAATCTATGCGTTTCTCTAGTCGCTTATCGCGGAAGTGCATTTCAAAGGCAGCGTGGGAACGCGATTCGGTTTGCTAACATCTTTCATTTTCCAACAGCAATGGGTCTCTACTTCAACACTGCGCGATCGTGCGTGAGAACACCAGGTAGCAACAATGAGTTTTTGGTGAACTAGCGTATCCGTCTCGGTCAGCACGCTTATTGATAAGCAGCGTCACAGAACTTCGCGAACGCAGCCGTGTCTGTCGCGCGTTCGATAAGAGATGATCATGTTCAAAAGCATGCGAATCGATTGCACCGAACGTGGCGCCGAGGCCGCTTGCCATCGCGAAGTCTGAACGCTGCCTTGTAAAGGAAATATAAGTTGAAGAAAACTTTCCAACCTTTCGTTCCCCTTTTTCACTTCGATAGCTCTCAAATGTAGCCAGAGTAAGCAGAAGTAGGAAACAACTGAACGATATCGAATAGTAGAGAAATTTCATGAATGGGGACCGAACGATTTGTCCAATACGGCTTTTTGGCATCTAAACAAAGGAGTAAATAAAAACATGTAGAGCTAAAATCGATAGTGAGCTGAAATGTCCTCACTCTACGATGTCGATAAATGCATCTCGTACAGCAAGTACATCAAACTTTCTATTGGGAAAATCTATTGCTACCTTTGTGAAAATTCACGTTTTCAACATTTCAGTAATGAACAGCGAAAAGCAACACTTTTATAAGAAACCCTTGAAGCACAAATTTTTATTTGAAGGCAGTGGGCTGGGGGTGGGCGGTAGTCGCCGTCGTCATTGGTGGAAGGGCTGGAAGGGCTGAGTGGGTGGTGTTGGACGCTCTCTCGCAGCACTTCCACCAATGAGGCAACAATCGCCCTCCTCCAGCAGTTCTCCCCACTGTCTTAAAGGCAAACCCGCGATCATTCTCCATCACAGATAGTGGAATAGTGGTTTGCATATGGAGGACAAGGTGCTGAGCAACTCGATAGTGAAGAAAAAAAGCAGAAAAAAACATGCCAACTGCCCTAGATAGAACCCCATTTCGATCCCGTTTTGTACGTGCCCAATACTCTATCTCCAACCCTACGCCCTCAGCTGCACAGCTGATAAGAACTCTACCACCGTACAAACGATTTCCATGCTTTTTCGTCCGGCAGCTTCGTTTTTCACTGAAAGGCGGGCCTTGAAGGCGGAGTCTGGAGGCGGAGTCACTGGAAAAGGAGGCGTCACTGAACCTATATTGCGCTATAGCGCTCCCATACAATTTTTTGCCGCGAAACCGGTACAAGGTTGTTCGTCGCGGACCACACTACTTTTCCGACGCCATGTTCCCAACCTCTATTCCTGATCGCGGACCGTGCGTTCAAGGTTTTATTCCAGAGCTTTTTGTGCATTAATATTCGTTGCCGAATTAATATAAACAATATAATATGCATGATATATAATAATAGCAAACTTGTGACCAGTAATAATAGATAGTAATAAGTAAAACAAGGGATCAAGGCTGTAAATATCGAACAAGGTGGCCCACTTAAAACGGCTCCCGAGCTAAGTCGAGTCTCGATCGAATTCCGCCACGGTTATCCATCTGCTACTTACTGCTAACAAAACTTGAACGGGACGGATAGAAGACAGGGACTCGCTACAGCTCATGTCGGCCGTGCAAACAGATAGCGTGTGACGCTTGCGCGGCTCGGAAGGCGCAAACTAGGCGTATTTCCACCGAATTCGAAAGCGGCTCAGAATGCATCACCTCGATGAGAGTGGCATCCCGGCTGCGCGTCCAATCCACGCCGCGCGCATCAGCCCCAACAAGAACCATAACTGTACATCAGGCTTAGCTATCCGCTTAATGGTGTGTGGGCGTTCATCGTAATCAAAATGCCCATATAATTTTGAGTTGACGTGGAATGCATTCGGACCCCAAAGAGGCATTGGTTTACGCCGAAAGCTTTATCATTTACTAGTTACAATGATGTGTTACGCTCCCCCCTCCCTTCGCCCCGAAAGGTTGCTTTTAGATGCCGGCAATTGCTAGAATCTTTGAAGAATGGAGAGGTCCAAGAAAGGAGCAAAAACTGGAGCCTTCCTAACGTCGACAATTGTTGCGTGTAACCGATCTATACGACTTGGTCAGCACTCCGCAATTCTGACGCCTCTTATTCGGATTATTATCCAGCTGATATCACTTACTCTACCACTCACAATAAAGTCCCGTCAACAGCCCTGTATCACATTCTGAAATCAACCTTCCTCACAGCTACTGGGACGGTCCGCTAGATATTTTGTGACACCACACACGCACGCCACACACACAACACACACACAGCAACACACAAACACACACATATATACTCGAAATCCCTGAGATCGGGTAGGCGTGGCTGCGTACTTGATTCTAAAATGGCGGCGACCCAGGTTTTCATGAGATATTGTCATTTTGGAGCTGTAGTAATCATTGTCTACATCTGACACCAGGGAAAAAACCAAAGATAGCATTGTTTTCAACATATCATGTATCCCACGAGAAATCCCGTCCTAGCCATGCTCAAAAGCCACGCCTACTCCGTCTCAGGGATAAGGAGTGTACATAGATACACACACTTAGCGAAGCTATATATAGTAGAATGATAATATCCGAGTATTATAACTATTTTACTTTTAGTTATTTGTTTCATTTCTCAGTGATTTGGCATCCTATGTTTATTATATCTATATGTTACATCGTGTTTCAACAAAGGGCGCTCACATTAGATAAAAAAAACCGAGTGGGAAAACTTCCCACCACAATAATAACAGATGGCATGACACAGCCACAAAATGATGATCAACGCTATACAGACGATGATATTCCAAGCAGAGCCACGTTGTTGCCGTCCCGGGAAACCCTCATACCAAATTGAAGTGAGCAATTGCTGACAATGTGGATGGGAGACGAACTGAAGCACAGACAAAATACCCAATGTATAGCTGAATATCACCACAATCGCTCGGGGCGGTGTCAGTGAGGTCGGAATGAGCCCGCTTTCGGCTTTCTTGATCTAGCAATAGTGTTGTGAGTTAGTGACCGATTCAGGAAGGAAATAACCAGTGGAGAGCTCATTCCAGACCTCTTATACCGCCTCGACGCGACGATACTAACTTAGGGCAAAATCTAGTTCTGAAATAGGGTAAAGCATATGATTTCAGAGCCACATTCCCTGAGGGTCAGGTCTGAAGATCTTGAAAAATGACGACAACTCACGCTTGCTGCTCGTACTTTGAATGCATAACTTCAGACGCGATAAACTAAGCTTCGACGCCCATACGTCGACATTTTCATCGTGAGTGTTGTAATCCTTATTCAGTACTGCTATCACCTTCGAACAGAAACAATTTGGAAAAGGGTCAGACTAAGTAAGGAACTAATATAAATATATGTTCAGTATTGACGCAGGAAAAAAACTCAAAGCTTCGACTCACCTCCTTTCGCACTACTCCGGCGCTGACTGATAAGATCACATGCGAATTGCTTGCATTGTTCAGCAAGCTGAAATTATGAAAATCATATTAATTCGGATTTTGTAGTGCTGTTTTTTTCTTCAATTATCGAAAAAAAGTGACGTTCCTGAGAACAAGGGGAGTGCGCGAATGACAACTTCCAGTCGAAAAATTCCCGATTTTTGAGGAATTTTTCCTTTTACATCAGGCTGAGTTCTTTTGTCTTGTGCTTGTCAGATCATCTCCATAGAGGTGAAAATTAATACTAATGCACTGCTTGGGATCAAACATAAAGATATTCTGTAATCAGATCATTCTTCGATTATTATTCATTTATTATTATTTTTTTTCTTTTTTTTCCCAGTACTGCTCTTCATGTCGCGCAGATGTCCCGCATATAATTGACCCCTAAAAGTAAACTTGGCCACCGCGTTGTGGG
Source organism: Cooperia oncophora (assembly GCA_036418165.1). Lineage (NCBI taxonomy): Eukaryota > Metazoa > Nematoda > Chromadorea > Rhabditida > Trichostrongylidae > Cooperia > Cooperia oncophora. The sequence goes on along the minus strand of MU932308.1, from coordinate 4,600 downwards.
TTACATGGTGCTCTTCGCTTGAACGCATGATCCGGTTCCCAGGAAGCGTAGGCAGTGGTGTTCGAATATGGGAGAGAAGTTGCCACGGGACCAGTAAGTGAAGAGAAAACGCAAAAGAAATGGCGCCAAAGCCGCTGAGGACCCCTCTAGCAGCCCTTCTTCTGAGATTTGCTTGAAATCTGCTTTTCCAAGCAACTGGAATTCAAAGAAATCCTTTCACTTGGCACTCTCACCTGAAGATACGTCTCTTTGAACTCGTGTTCCACTGCTGATAGATGTTGTAGCTCCCAGCTAAGTTTGAATGCGGAAAGGATGGGATCGGGGCTGAAAGAACGTTGAGTTATTTTGTAAAGGAAAAAATGGTTAAAGACTCATTCCGTGACAACTGGATGGGCGGAGAAATTGGCGCAGGCTCACGGAACCACTGTGTCTTCCTCAGTGGTTGGATGAACAAACGGTAGAGACAGTGACATGAAGACGCAATTGGATAAGTGTAAAAGGAGAAGATGGTGCGGCCTCTATCAAACTCCGCCCACCTGACTATCGCAGAATATGTCTTTAGGTAACACTTATGGTGAGAAAAACTGTTTTCTTCCCATGTGCGCCCAATATATGCAAAATTTCGCTTCTGTTTTATTTGTTATTCATTTGTTCATTCACTTATATGTACCAACTATATTGTTTTTTCCTTTATTTCCTTCCTTGAAACCTGAGCTGTGATTCGCCGGAGTATACCTGGTGAGACTCATCCAAGCCGGACTGGCAAGTGCCCGATAGGTATTGATCCGCTTCAGGAGAGTACTGTAGCGAGTCGTTCAGTCGTTCACGATCGCACGTTTCACAAATGCAGGAGTACCTGGAAGTAAAAACGGTAAAAACCTCCCAATGGATCGCTCATGAATAAACGTCTGGCACTTACCGATGTGGTCGTTCGATTCGTGCATCCTTTCTGAGCAACATTTGAAGAATCTCGAACTGATTCAGTTGAGCTGCCAGGATAATAGGCGAAATGTCACTGCAACGAAATTGCTTAGTGGGCATCCGATTGGACAAGGAGTAGGCTCTGAGGAGCTCCCTCATGTGAGTACTGGGAGCTCCATCATCCGTTCCAGAAAGGTGCTTCAAAAAGGGAACTAATCCCTTTTTCCTGGACTGCATGGGAAACGTCCATTTTGTGACAGCAGTGAGTCTTAGCTTAAATTTCAGCCGATTCAATGTAATAACCATAAGAGAACTAAGAGCACGGTTTTAATTGCTATCGATTTTTATCGCCTTCCCGTCGAATCAAAATGCTTTAGTCCCATGGAAGGTACAATCGAATTCAAATTATACCGGAAAACTGTTAGTTTTCACTGGAAGCCATCAGGTGTGGATATTTTACGAAAAAAGAGAAGAAAAAAACGTAATGACTCGGCGCAGTCGCTTTGGCGACTAATTCGATATAGCTCAAAATTAACTCATTAAGATGGCGGAAGACTTTCCACGCGGACTGACGTAAGTTGGTGCGAGTCTGGATTGATAAGAACGCTTCCAGTGAAAGACTGCTTGCACGATCAACACTGAAATCAATTGATTAACCCTGAAGTATGTACTGATGCTGGTAGAGTCGATAAGGCACGGCCATCACGATAATGGAGGTCCCCTCCAGCGACCCCTACGCAGGCTAAGCATCGGATGGGTGAAGTGGTGACGTCATGGCGATCACTCCCTCTGTCTTCCTCTCCCAGTACGACCCCCTCCCTCATCGTTTCCTGAATTTGTCTGCCATCTCAGCAAATTCTTTGGAGCCTCTTCCAACCTCTACTTAATTTCACAGTCTTTACTAAAATTTTTAGAACTGAACGAAAGCGTGCCGCCGAGCCACTTTCAAAATAGTTGCACATGTAGTTTTTGCGGTACTAGTGAGTATATACTAAGGCGATAATTATTGCGCGCGATGAAAGGGAGGAGTGAAGAACCGTATTCACCTCTCAACTGGGGAAAATTTTTCTTATGGCCAGATAGGATCTCGGCGCAGTTCGGCAACGGGGGAGCATCGATCGTGTTGAGCGCCGGCCCCTTTGATGAATGGGGGGGGGGGGGGGGTGACAGGTATATTCAGTGGTCTGGATGAGTTTTGCTCCCAAGCTTCAGCAAGTATGAATCACAGTTCATCAGAGGTGATACTTGTAAACCCGAACAAGTGAAGCAGCAGAAGTGCAAAATGCTCCCCCCCCCCGCCCGAATAGCACCTAGGATCTCCCTTCCCACCAAACAAGTACGACCTGCCGATGAGATTCTTCCAACGATGCTGTGCACCGCCTTCACCCTCTTCCGTCACAGGATTCCCCTACAATTGTGAGCCCCGATGGTGGTTCAAAGAATACGGCAGGATTCTTGCGCTCATCTCTCCGCAGAGATACCACATGCGGCTTTGCTGCATCATAGGCTCTAGATAGGAAAAGTGTTTGCGATTCGGGTTTTCCTTTACATCTGGCGTTATTTAAGCTCACCTCGAATATTCTGCTGACGCAACTTCAGACGGATCGAGATGTTCAGCCCATCCGTCACCGAGCATTTCGCGCGTAATTGACGGATGATTCACCTTGCATTTCGACCAATCGATAGACGCCTAAAACCTTAAAATTAGGCTGAAATTATATTCTGATTTTGCATTGGTTGTGGGATGAGGGGGAGAGTAGCTATGCATGCAGTGTATCTCATAAGGCTATGGAGAATTTCTACGTAACAGCACCTTTATATTCTGTAATAGCCCCTCCCTTCACATTAGCTGGAATGGTAAAAAAAGTGGACAGCGAACTCGAAAATCCAAGATAACATGGAAAAATCTCGGTTACTCAGACATGACCCCTCCATAGTTACTAAATATAGCCCATCCCCTTGTGTGGACGATGATGTACCCCGAAACTGACGTGTGCTAGCCCTTCGCAAAAGGAAATGAATGCTGACGTTGGGCACATCGACCTACAACGATTTTCCTGCCAAAATTCAATTTGCCACGATTTTGCGCTGAAATTTGCATTTCTGAATAGCGCGCTCCCTTGCCCACTATTCTTTACCTTTTTTCTTCTTCCTCTCCTAAGCATAGCACAATGCTGAAATACGTCATGGAACGCTTCTTTCTCCGGGAAATTTTGAGATTTTTCAATCAGCTCATTCATAACAGCAATGAAAGAGGAGAATCAATAATCGAGATGAACGTCGTCCTTCCTATGTCTCTTGAAGACAGACCCTGAAGGCGCCCAACCAACTCCAAGGAATCCTTCCTCGCCCACGTTGGACAATCTTTGCAGCTACTGACCGGACTACTTCGGCAAGGGAGGATTTTAACGCTGGTTGAGCGCAGGGTCTTGTCCTCAACCTTTGGGAAGGGCAGTATCGCTTCTGGTGGCAACTAGAGAGGCCTAACTTACGCAGGAGCTGAGATTTGCGCAATGATATGATTAGCTGAAGCCAACTCCTACATTGCATTTTTGAAAGGATTGCAGTGACTTTTGCAGATGGTTGGAGCTCAGTTCAGCTTTGGGAGAGCACCCATTTGGGCGAAGAAAAAGGCTCCCGAAAGTCGCGTTGATCGTACATTTTTCATTAAATGCAAAATAAAGCCAATAACAAGTATAGCCTTCCATCGAATCCCCGCTGCCGTTCGTATTCGGCAACAATTGTAGTGCCCTAGCTTTGCGATTGTTTCTGCTGCTTATTAGCTGCCTGTTAATTTGTCCACCCTTTGACTGGATTGCGCTTCTTTGATGCTGAAAAGAAAGAACATTCAATCAAAACCTTTCCAGGCCGTGGCATGCATTCACGTCGTGAAGAAAAACCTGCGTTATGTGGTACCACAAGTTTCAACTACCTCTTTTTCACACACTGCCTTTTTGTGAGATTGCGACGATTATTGTTCCGGATGGAACCGCTGATTATGGCAAGTGCGCAGGGGACTTACCACACTCGCGCGGCCGGGTTCGAATCCCGGGTCGACCCGCCCAGGCCAACCAAGCCTTCTACCCTCCGGGACGGTAAATTGGTACCAGATTCGTCTGGGAGGATAAAACACTGACTTGTACATCGGCTGGCCACCGCAAGTCATTGTATAGGCCACATCGCATTCAATAAGCCACTACGATTCTGAATGGAAGTAGAATGCGTGCCGCATCCCACAAAGGGATTGATCAACGGCGAAGATTATCCTTTATCGTTCTAACTACGGTAGAAACACAAGGGTCAGATTCTCACTATTCTCCCATCTCAATGAGGGCAGGAATGTGGCGGAAATTGCTCGAGATATCAAGAAAGCGTTTAGGCCTGCATTGACGAGTGAAAGTACATAATACGCTGAAGTGGTGCAAGGAATATCGTATTAGGGATGAGGGCTTTGAAGATGGTGGAAGTGGTGGGCGGCCATATAGTGTTTACAACAACAATTCAGAGCACTAATCTAAGAGAATCCACATACAACGTTGGAAGGACATTGCCTCTAAATTGAATGTTTCACGCAGAACGGTTCTTACCACCAGAGATCGGAAAGTCAAAGATGCTTGATGAATGGGGCCTGCTCGAATGCAGTCAGGACCAGGAGGATAGCCCTTCCCAGGTCCCCTCC
>MU932307.1:0-15763 GCA_036418165.1 Cooperia oncophora | reverse complement strand
CTTGCTGCGAGAGGTAAATGGAGAGGGGGTGCTGGTGATGGCCTATGATAGATCTCGAAGGTGTGATGACTTGCAAATAGTTCCGTGCACTCAAAAGCCCACTCGAGAAGAAGAAGTGGTCACAATAATGCGGGGACATCCAGCAATTCTCAGCATCCGTTCAAAAGCTGTCTTCTCAGCTAGCAAGCGAATATTCCAAGCTGCTTCTGATTCGATTGGCATGGCTTCCTTACGGTGTACACTCTTCCAGAAATTAACCTGACAATAACAGCTCCTCTCATCTTCTTTCGAACCTTCTAACACTCAGTATGGGGGGGGAGGCTTGAAAGTTTCTTTCTTCTCATCAGTGTTTCGTCAGTCTAGCTCCCGGATTCACCAGTGGGAATACGAACTCAACTCAGCCATCATACACTCCTTATCCTTGAGCCAGAGTGGGCGTGGCATTTGATCATGGCACGGGATTGGTTACTCGTGGAATAATCCAGTCTGGGAACAACTGTCATCTTGTTCTGAGTAGAGACTTGTGTCAAGATGAAAATAGCTCACCAGAAGCATAGACACCTTCAGGTTAAGTTGAAGCATGCGGCCACGCCTACCCGATCTCAGGGATTTCGAGTATACATCTAGTCAGGGCAACCAGGCGCTGTTTATCGACGGGGGGGGGCATTTTGTACTATCACTGCTTCCCTTGTTCCGGTTTGCAAATCTCACTTTGGTAAAACTTGTGAACTCTTGTAAAGCTGGAGCAGGATCGTCTAGCCACCATCCCAAAACGTGTCAACTCGAGAAAACGCTACCTAGATGGGTCGACACATCTAAACATCATCACATCACATCAAAGCAAAATGCCCCCCCCCGTCGATAAACTGCGCCGGACAACCGTTCGGGTTGAACACTTCAGTTGCCTTGGCAGGCGTCCCGACATTATGTAAAGGCGATCTCCTGTCCAGTGCTTCTGTTTTTGGTTCCTTATGTACATGCACCGTCAAATGGAAGCTCTCCTAATTCTTTCAATCCATGGTTTGCGTACACGCTCTTGCCACTAAAACAGTTCCATCCATTTTGTCCTTCAGTTCCGTTTTGATCTGTGTCCTACGCCACGGTTCAGATTTTCGTTTGCCTCTTAACAATGAGCAGGGAACTGCCGTCAAACGTTGCTGCAATCGAGCACTGCAGAGCGATGCTGGAAACCGGTCTCATTGCCAGAGCAGGCCACGCCGTTCGCTCAAGAGTCCCAAACGGGAGCATGGAGGGTTGCATTTGGATTGCTGAAAATTTGTTTGCATTTTGCTTTTTCCCCACTTCAAGTCACTCCACTCGACGGATAGAGGGGTCGTATTGGAGAGGCGATTTCCCCTTTGCCATGGCGTATTTTTCTGCGGACCGCTTGCATCCTTTGAATCCATTTTAACCAAATGTACAAGCCCTGGTCTTCTACTGAAATAACCCACTCATCTCATGGCTCGCAGATAGGAACAACCCTATCTTTTGGGGTATAGACCCAGCCACGCATAAGGTGCATTTCGCCTCTGACGCCGCCAATATTACTTTCCTCGCTTTACACTTGCGTGTTTTTGTTTTATCTGCATCGATCATCTAAATTCATTAAGAAGCAAGCCGAGGAAAAGGCAACTCTGCTCAAAAACTTCCAAGTGGCTAACTCTGCCCAGTTTTTGTTGAACGCTTCACTGGAAGTAAGATAGGCGCAGTACAGACAGCTAGCAGAGATGCGGAGAACCACCCCAACATCGAACAGAAAGTTTAGTTTTTTCTATGGCAACTGAACCTTCCGAGAACAGAGAGAATTTCGATCCACAATAAGAAAAAGTTAGTACCCCAGAGAAAAGGAATGAATTCTGGAGATTTACGTTTTCCCACCGGTTTGTTGACTTTTAGTGCGATTTTGCCTTTTCATGTGTACCATTTACCCCCTTCCCCCCTCGCTCGAGAAAATTTTTTTTGGGGAAAAGAAAATGAATATGGGAAATAGGTATAGGTGTTGGAAAAGGGGGTGGGGGTCGTACTGACAGTCTCTCTTTGAGGGGGGGGGGTCGTACCTACACTACCATTTCACGCATTACGATGCTGTACCCTGGAGGGTGGTACCCAATGCTGGAGGGGGCGGGGTCGTATCTTTGAGAAAAGTTCCCGAACCGCTAGAAAACTTTTTTCCGCTTGCTGGCTTTTCTCGGTTTTTCCCGTTCCATGCCCGCAGCACGGGATTGGGGAAGGAACTGAAAATTTTTTTGGACGCAAAAAATGTTTCAGGAAATCGGGAGAATTCGGGGAAGGTGGCCGGTAGAGTAGGGAGCAGGATCACGCTGACACCGCCATTCACGTATCACCTGAACCGTGACCATCACATTCTATCACCACCCACATTTAAATCAGGAACGTAGCAAGTCCCCTGGCCAGGTATACAGCCCCATTAGGTCCTCGCCGCTCGCCGAAATCATTAGGGTAATGCCAAAGCCTGCTTCTAATCCTCCTGATGAACCTATAAATGGGTTTATCACTTGTTCTGAGCTCCTCATTTCGGCTTTGGAGCATTTTTGAAGACTTGTGGGCTTGATGGTGAGCACCGCTTGCGGGTTAACACTGACCCAAATCCCAGGAAACTTACAAGACCACTCCCTAATCAAATGTGTAGTCATCAGTTAGGCCGCGTTCATACATGACGACGTTGCAGAAATAACGAAATTGCAGACTGGAAATGTATACGTATCGATCTGAAAACCGCACTTCTGCAAATCCCCGGAATTTGCAGAAATGCGGACCGTGACCTGATACGGAATGATCCCTTAGCCTCACCAGTGGACTTTCGGTATTTGTGCACACTTGCACTCTGCACTTGTCCACTTCTGCGTGTTCCGCAGTTTTTAAAACCGATAGACACATTTTCTTCTTCTGCAAGTTCCGCGGTTCTCCCAAGTTCCGCATGTCTGCAAATTCCGCAGTTCTGCACATTCCGTGGTTCGGCATTTCTGCATCATGTATGAACGCGGCCAAACAGGGCACAGCATTCGATGGGGATTTTGGTCGAGCCTGTACGACCCCCCCTTTTTTGGGGGTTCGGTACGACCCCCCCCTTTTTTTGCCGTTCGGTTTTTTTCGCCTTAAATGAAACTATGAAACGCCCACTATGAAATTCTACTTGTATGAAGGTGCCCATACTAAATGGACGACTTGAAGTCATGACATAATAGAACAATACAGAGATGATTGCAAACAAAAACGGTACAATCGTATATGAGAAACTCGTATGATGAACTTCTTCGATGGCCGTTTTGAAACGCACACATGGTAATAGAATAAGTTGTTGTGCGCAGGACCCCAGTGCACTTGATTTGAGGGGCAGAATTTCCGCAGAAATCGTACGGTAGCAGAGTTGGGTATGAATTGCAGCTTTGACTGGAGCAAACGGCTATTAGCCATGGAGCGAGAATTTTCAGCAAAGTAGGGTGTCTTTGAAGGACCATAACTTCCTCAAAAGCGGACCTGTGGGGAAGAGGAGACCGTATTCGTGTAGAGGAAGGTTTGCACTTCCTAAAAGTACTGAAACGTTTATGAAGGTCGCAAAAATCACAGAGAAATCTGCCATAGGGATTCGTTGGGGAGTGGTTTCAACTGAACAGGTTTGAATCAATATATTTTTTTTGTAACTCAACATTTCACAAATCTGAGAACGGATCCGAGCTTCTCAAGATTTTCTCTTTCTAAAAACCTCTTGAACTGTTTCTGAAGCTCTCGGGATTCATGAGATCTCGCGATGGGGATTTCTTGGGGAACACTCCCAGCTGCGCGAAAAACCCGTTTCCTGTGTACCGTTTCAAGTGAGCGTGTTCGAATAGCCAGGAACGCATGTAGAACGTATCCTGTGAGCAGGAGCAGGATATGGTTCGTTTAGCGCCGATCACGCCAACTTTGGATGCGCCGCGCACTGAGGGCCGCGCAGAGGTGATGGGATGGTGCAACTTGTGCGTAATGTCTGTTCACGCGAGCAAATGTGTCTATAAGGTTCAGGGAGGTCCATGGCGAACCTGTGCACTTGTCTACAGTGTTTTCCCTTGCGGATGATGTAGCGTGTCCGTGTCGACGCCGCCAGATCTGTGCTCCGATAGTTGCTGATTCCGATAAAGGACCAAGTGCTGGAAAACGTCTGATACGAACGATATGGTAGTCCTGTCGCTTGTCGAGAAAAAAACAGGTTGGCTCAGCGCCAAGCGTGACCGCGGACACGCCATATCATTGGCAGCGAACCAGAGTTTGACTGTTTGTACTGTTTAGTCACCAACGGACCTACGAGATGATGTCGACTTATTAATATTTGCAGTTATTTCGGATTAGTTTGATGAATGAAAGTTTTGTACTATTTTTTTGCATATCCGAGTTCTCTACAAAGCAAGTTTCGTTGTACAGGACTCAGCACATTGACAATTTGCGCTGCTCGTTACTGGCTGCCGCACTCACTACGACCCCCCCCCTCTCCTGGCGGCCAAATACGACCCCCCTGTTGGGGATTCCCCAACCAACGATGTGCCCTGGGTCAAATATGGACAAGCGCGACGACGTCGAATTTTGCAGGGAAGTCGTGCTTGCAGACAAAACACATAAATGATTTTAAAGGACGTACAGATCCCACCACCAATGCGGTCCCGCGACCTACTGTTTGCAGCTCGGCCCTCGCACTGACGATTACGGTCGAAAAAGGGGGAGTGGCCGGAATTGCTTTGCCGATATGGTGTGGTTAGCTTTATAGCAGGGCTGGATTTTGATGTACTCGTGCTTTATCATCCATACCAAATTTGTTTTCCATAATCCTTGGAGAATCCTTTCGGCGGTCACTGGTTTTTGCGTGTTCTAAACTTTCGAAGGAATACCTTGGATGCTTTCAGGCATGCTTTCGAAGACAGTTGTGCTTGCCTTGCTTGGATCACTTGTTTTTTCAATAGGTAAGTTGCTGTTTTCCAGATTTCTGCATTTTGGTCTGAGCGTTTTATTGCTGCGTGGAAGCTATCCATTTTCCTGATAATTTCTTTTCCGTGTTGTCGAGAAACGGCGGCTGCTACGTTGACATACTTTCACTTCAGAAATTGTAGGAAGTTTGCAATTATTTAAGAAGGCATTAAAGAGTTTTTGGAAGCCGTTTTCCTTCATTCTGTACTGAGAATCATATGTTTCTTGACAACCACTTGAAAAGCGCGAAGAACTGTCAAAAAGTGTGGTTGTGTTTATAAATGAAGGAACCGAGAAGATCCCACTGGTGCTAGAGTGTTTGGCAGGAACGCGCGGCTTTTGCTCTCTCCTCCGGCCCGAGACAGTGTATGGAAACAAAGCATGGAAGATTTCAGCATATTTCAAGAGGGAAACTGTTGCTTTCGAATAGGAATAAAGTGCATGTACCCGCCAGAAGGATTTGTTGCATGACTTTTGCTGCTATTCTTCTGGGTGTGTAATTCAGCATTCATTCATTCATTAATTCAGCACGCTATTAATGTAATGGGTGGGAAAGTATTTTTAGGTACTGCGAGGCATCCAGAATATCTAGAAGTATCTTTTCGAAGGAATAGTTCGTCTGCCCGGAGTTCCTATTCTTTTAGGCCCATGCATACCTCACCCACTTTACAATTGCTTCTCACTTTCCAGCGCTTGACCTTATTGGCCACCTTACGGCGATGTTAAAACTATGTTCTACACCTGAAATTATAAGGTTATCTCGAAGGAACCCTCAAGCAGCGTTCAGACTTGTCGCGCTGCAACGCACGTTGATTGTAGCGTTCAGTTGTCGCTATCGCTTGTAATTGAACACGCTACAATTACAGGCGCGCTTCAATCGTACAACCCCCAGCTTCCCTTATGTCCTTTCTTCCGGTATTCAATCCCTTTTTCTCTGTTTCTCATTTCTACTTATTCCTTTTTATCTATCTCTCTTTCTTTCTTTCTCTTTCTTAGCTCCTCTTTTTCGCGTTGACATTGAATATTAGTGTAGTTTTAATGGTTTTGTAGCCGTTTCACAAAAACTCATCGTCAAAAACGAAAAAAAAAAACTAAAAAAAAAACTCAAGACGTCGTCGAAACTACATTAAAATTCAATGTTAAAGTGAAAAAGAGCTAAGAATCAGGTAGAAATGAGAAACAGTGAAAAAGGGATTGAATACCGGAAGAAAGAACATAAAGGGAAGCTGGGGTCTGGTACAATTTTAGCGCGCTTGTAATTGTAGTGCATTGAATTAATAAGCGACAGCGACAATTGAAGCGCTCGTTCGCGTTGAAGCGCGACAAGTCTGAACGCTGCCCTGCCTCAGTGGAGGCAACCAAACGCGCGGGATGCTATTTCGGCGAGGAGGATCTGAAGAGCACCCTGCTAGCGCCAGACTTCAAGCACCTACTAGTCAGAAATCCTACGTTTCAAGAGCACTTTTTGAGAAGACGTAAGAACTATCAGGAGACTGTGAATGATCCCATTCCTATTTACTATTTCGTACTCAGAGTAATAGTATTTCAGGATTAGTCCGAGCTGATGATCCTGTTGATGGTGAGGTGTCTGAGGATCAGGACATCATTAAAGCTGATGATGATGACCTGACAGTGACTTCTTCTGCTGATGCTGTTGTTTCGTTTATCTTCACTCAACCTGCTGACGCTAATATCCACAAAGGTTTTTTCTTAATGCAAAACAAACAGTTTCCACTAGAACTCTCGCTGCACGGCTCAGTATCGCCAAGTTCCAGAAATCCATGGTGGAAAGGTCGTGAAATTCCTTATTGGATTCCAAAATCGAGGTGAGAAGGACTTCCTCGTCAAGCATTCCGAGACTTCTTTCCGTTATCCCATGGATTTCAACTACTACCTTCAGAACGTAAGTTTTTCCTATCTATTTACGGCTCAGTAAGAATATGGAATCAGAGCACGACCTCCAATTGGGAAAAATTCTCGCGAAGTACCCCCCCCCCCAGGGTTCCTCCTCTACCACGACCCTGCTTCCTCATTCCACATCCTACTTACCATCTTTCTAAATTTTCCCACTCTCCTTCGAAACTGCCATCGAGGAGGGGCAGGGGGAAGGGAATATAGCGTACTTGAAACAAGAAAAACGGAGGAAAGTCAACAACCGAAATTAGGTTTCTCAGAAGCAAATACGACATTCCTCCCCTCTGTGACGAAATACGATACTCTTGGCTGGTAATCGCCAACCTGTGACCTGCCCTATATGAGATACGATGGTCCCAGTCTACAATTTTCCGTAAGCCGTAGAGTAGGCTGCATTGTTTGAGGAATTGTTCGAGATTAATGAACCATTCAGTAAATATGACAGCTCGGAACGCTCGAAGGGGGCTATCCACCCACTGAACTCCATCCTTCTGAAAATTGGTTGTCCTAGAGTTAGCGAAAGAATTGACTCAAAATTGCTGCCTGGCATCGCTTATACCCCTAGGTTCGCATTGACCCACTTTCCATTTTCTTTTCGTCAATAATCGTTTTATTACCTTTATATATCGAGATGGTTCGAGTCAGCAGAGCTATTGAAGATGTTTAGTTCACTCTTGGCCAATACAATCGCCGTGTTGCTCCCAAGGAAGAGGTGACTTTGGATTACGCTTTCTTCGCACACGAAAGCTTTGCTGGGCGTCCTCTTGGGCTCGTTGTTAACCTTCACTATGAAGACTCGGTAGGTTATGGGTTGCTCTTTGTTCTATCTACTTTTTTGTTCGAAGACATATCTTAATTGTGTCTGAGAATGCCGGCATTTTATGTTCTTATCAAATGTTCTATGTCAATCAAGTGTGGTTTTGTTATTCAAGGAAGGGCACTATGTTACCAACGTCTTCAACGAGACTGTAACGATTCTCGAGGACGATTCTGGTTTCAACACGGAAACTGGCCTCATGTTTCTCGTTTTTGCCATTATCATTGTGCTACTCCTTCTTGTTGGTCAACACTTCCTCAACAAGGTTAGTATTAGTTTGATTAGATTTAGCGATCACTTTTTTTCGTCAATTTTGATCAAGACGGCGAGGGTGTAGCGCATTGAATGGGTTCTGTTTGAGGAACTGGGATTGCCTTAGTGGAAATGGGGATTTCTGGGTAAGCCTTGGAGTGGATTAGATCCTGGTGCAGAATGAGTTCCTCATTCCGGTGAACTCGGTTTCGCAAAAGTCCTTTGAGTCTCATATTATAATAATTGCTGTTTGCGCTATCCGTTACGCCACCAGTGCAGCTCTTACCCTCTCAGCTCAACAGCTTTTATGCCGTAGCTTTAAGCGCTCACACGTTTAACATGGTGAGTGGAAAATGAACATGAGTACAAGTCCTTTTGGTGCTTCTTAGCCGATGGTTCCCTCGGTTTCGCTGAACTGTCATGCCACAACTTTCAGTTCTGAGCTTCTCTTTCAGTCATCGGCCCTTTGCATTTTTAGTCGAATTTCGAAGGCCGTAGATCAAAACCGATGTAGTTTCTTTTCGAGTGGGTGGGGCACATTCTGCATCCTTTGCCGAAACCAAGATAGGTTGACGAATTAATGGTGTTTCGCACGAGGTCAAGGGTAGTGAAACATCTGTGTTTTGCAATAGCTCTTCAAATCGTTTTTCTTTTTTTTTCTATTCAGACGTGGGAAAACTTTGGCTTTTCTCGACTCTGTCCCTCGGCGTCTACGCCCTAGGCCTAGTTAGAAATCGGAATCACTTGAGAAACTAATATAAAGCACAGATGGTTCTCATTTTTTTTCTTATTGTGCAGCAGAGCTGGTTGAAAACTGACAGCCACTTTGGCACAACACGGAAACTGCAGAATTCATAATAACATGCGGGGAGAGAAACTGCACCCCTCAAAAAGTGCTTTTCTTTCCTGTTCTTGTAAGGGTGCCTTCATACTTTTCATCAGAGTTTTGAGATCTGGCAGCGTTCTGCCGTATCGAGCGTTTGGAGTGACTAGGAAAGTAGCTAACGATCTGGCGTCCTGATCGGCCGTCAGCGTACCCCAGAGTTTCAACGACTAGGAAAGTGTATGTATTGCCGTCTTGATTCGCCAGTGTTTTGAGCGTGCGCCAGCATTTTGAGCGACTAGGAATGTATACATAGATACCGATTCGTGCTGAAGACGCAGGTGGGCGCTTGAGACGCTAGGTCGATATTTATACATACTGTCCTAGTCGTTGAAAACACTAGTGGACGCTCAATATGCTGGTAGACCTCAGAGAGGGGACAGCATCGTTGTGTGAAACCCATGGAAGGGGGGTCGCACTTCAGCGTTGGGAAGGGGGAGGGCTACCTGGTCGTTGTTGGGAGAGGGGGTGGGGTCGTATGCCGTTTTGAGAGTTTTGCCGCGTCGGAAAAAAATTTTCCCAGATGTTGACTTTTTGTGGTTTTTCCCGTTTCACATGTGATATTTTCCTCTTCCCCCTCCCCTCGCTGCTCGACGGAAAATTTCTGGGTGAAGAACTGGAAAATGTGGGAAATTTGGGATTTTGGAAAAAGAAGAACTGGTAGGAAGCTGGAAACTTGTATGGAAGTGGTAGGTAGGTGATGGGGAAGGGGAGGTCGCACCGAGACGCCCTCCCTCGAGGGAGGGGGAGGTCGTGCTCAAACCACCGTTTCACGCTGGCGCGAACGCTCAAAACGCAGACGCTCAAAGGCTGGATCGATACCGTTGTTTTCCTTAACGCTCAGACTGACAGACGCTCAAAACGCTCCCACAGACTATGAACACACATTAAGCTTTGGTTAGGGAAAAGGGCACAGAGGCCTGGTCGAGTTAGCACCGTTGTTCTTCACTATGTTATATTGATTGCAAACAAATTTGTCTTTTTTGCAGTTTACTCGCAAAGCTGGTATGCAAAAGAAACGTCAGCCAGTTGTGGAACAAGGCACCAATAACTCTGAAGTCGATTTCGAATGGATTCCAAGGGAAATTCTGAAGCAGAACGAGAAAAAGTCTCCAAAACCGGGTTCACCTCGCAACAATGGTAAAACGAAGAAGACCAACTAGGATGCGTTCATAGTTCGTGTAGATCGTTCAGTTGTACCTCTTGATCCAGTGAGGTGTGCGCGGCCTTTCTGTTGTAAGAAGGACGGGTTTAATGTGTGTCCCGCATCCCGCCTCCTATGGTTGTACATTCTACAGTAATATATATGTGTGATTGTGCTCGAGTTTGGCATATGTAGTGAAGAGCAGTGGCCCGCCAACACAGCAAGTCGCATCAGGTATCAAGCGGCTCCGGATAAACTCACTAGGTCCGCCAACCCCACCGAGACCCACGTGTCCACATGAAGGATCAACTCAGAAGTATAGCATACCAGAACATAACAATGTCTGAACTAATAGTATGAACCACAGCAACGATCGAACCACAAATCTAGAAGGGGTAAGTCACCTCTCAACCTTGCAGGATCAATTTTCAGTTTCTGTTCGAATCAACTGGATCAACCAACTGGATAAAACGATAGCTCCATGCAATTAGAATAACTTTTGAGCGCCTAAGACTTTCATCAGTTTTCTTCGAAACGACTCAGTTGAGTTAGAGCCTACGACTCCCGCACAAAAAGGTTCGTACCTCCCTCCTCCTCTTCCTTTCCCCTCGAAGAGACAAGATGGTATCGAATCCGATTCTCGAATTTTGAGCATTCGCGCACGTTCGGAAGTTACACGCTATTTCGCGAGATCTTGTAGAAAAATTTTTGGAAGTACTCTCGTTTTTGCCATATCTTGATTGAGAGTGGAAGTTCTGGAAAGGCAGGGTTGCCAAGCTCTGGGCTTGGAATTTAGCTGTTCTGAAGTCATTCTACGCATATTCTTCCTAAGGAAAGATCCCGGTTGTGAAATTGTTGTTGAAATTCAGTGTCACCTACGAGTTTTCATGCTTTATAAAGAATGAGAAAAAAAAACTGAAAATTCATACAGCACGCCGACGTGTTCCTCCCGCACGACTCACACACCCTCCGCTTCTCTGCCAGGCTACCGTAATTACTCTCTTCTACTTACTCATCAACTGAACCTGCACACTCCCACCCCGAAGGTAAACGATGTACCCTGTCGCTATCGCATTGGCGAACTTGAATACCCTCCTAACGCCCCAACTAAAGCTCAATCAAATTACATCCAGCAATCGTTGGAACAAATCAACCCAATAGTAACATCAATATGGAAGGTATAAATTACGTTGCAGAACATTAAGAGCCAGCACAAGAACCAGCAACCTTTATTTGACATAGTATGCCCATCAGACTTACGATTCCACTGAAGAGAAAGGGGAGCTTGTTTGCGGACTTTTAAGAAACGTTCATTCAACGAGTGCAGGTTAACAAGGCTGATGGATGAAGCGGTACTTTATGTGTTTTATGACTAAATCTGGACTTTGGATATATGAACATTTATTATATAGATAGTACAATGCAAAAGGGAAAGTGGAAGGAGAGGCGAAGGCCGGCGGAGCCGGGCCTAGGCTCGAGATCATTAACTCCTAGGTGGGTTTCGAGGCGAAAGCATTCCATCCGCTGCTGGCTAGTAGCAGCCTAAATACTCTAACATAACAAGGATATCTCCATTCCTTGCAGTAAGCTAGTCCTTTTGCTTTGAACTTCCGTCCTATCGAGCTTGAAGTTTTTTCTCGCAGTATCCTTCGAGCTAAAAACAAATCAGACGATATAGACTGAACTGTGAGATAATATACCACAAGAGTGAACTGCAGATGAAAAGCATCCATTCACTCATGACGTGATAATTCAGCATAATTCTTCTGAACGGGTACAAAATTGGAGGTAATTATGGTGGTTCACTGGTGGTTTTTTTGTTGAACAGACGAAGGCGAGCACAACCGTTATCGAGGTTATTCACCCAAGTTTGGTTTGGGGCTACCCCCACCTCTCGAAGAGTAAGAGGGCAAATAGCATGTTAATTGTACTGTATAAAATGATAACAAGAGATCGTCGCGGTTGTAGCTGTGTCTTCTTTGAACGAGAACTTTTTGCTTCTTAATGTTGAAGACCAACTTCCATGGCGAAGGGGCGACGGCGAACGATAGAACGGCAACGAATGGGCGGCGGGTAGTAGAATAGCAGCGGGGACGACGGTGAATATCAGCGAGTAGTAGCAGGGGAGCGGCGCGTTCGTAAAAGTCGTTTCAGTGCGAGGCTTTAAGTGACTGAGCCTGCAGCCTTCTGCGGTAGCAGAGGAAGTAATTGTGGTCGAGACCAGGCAGGCGTGAGACACTTCAAGCACAGTAGCATCTTGGAGGCTTGCGCAATGTGGAGGTTGGGTGGTGGCTTGTTGTTCAGTGGTGTACATAAGCCTCCGCGAGTGACTTTACCCAATACCCAAATTTTTCGGCAAGCTGAAGAGCATCAAACTTTGGTCAACATTTGAAGCGTTAGTCCACAAAATGAAGGACTGGACGTTGTTGAAAAAATAGTATCGCTCAGAGAAAGTTTGGAAGACAGAGCTTAAACGGTCAAAACCTCACCAGGAAACTACAAATGGATGGTCCAAATTGTGAAGGACTTCTGCGCCGAATATTCCCAAAGAGGTCGTAAATCGTTCAAAAACTGATGAATATGAGGGCAGCGAAAATCTTTCTGACATCCTATCCGCAGTTTTGGCAGAAATTTAAGTTTTACAGAACCAAATGCTTTCTGCAGTTTCGATGTTAGAAAAAAAAACTATTTTGTCCAAGTTTCCGTGGAATTTTTCAAACCTCATATCTGGCCAGGCATTGCAGAAACCTTTGCACCACATCAACAGGAGATTTGCACTGGGAGGGAATGTGTAGCATATCCTACACCTAATTTCCAGATCCCAGTAGCGTGCATTAGTCACACCTGAACGCAAAGTGATTTTTCTCCATTGACCGTATAATACCAGCTACACTTCATTAATAGGCTTTCGCGACCCTATTACATGACACGAGCGACACCCTAGCTCTATCCTGCTGATTTGCACCATTTTTCAAAAGTAGGAGAGGCTTCCATGGGTCGATGTACGTCCTTTTCAGAAGAAAAAAATTTGAAATGTCACGAACACACCGAAGTGTTGGCGCGACCGTTGGGGCGGGGCTTCAAAGAAACATCCAGGCTTATACATATTTATTCATAATACATAAAATATAGAGAGGGTAAGAAAGGGAGCAGCCGAGGGAGTGAGTTGACAGACGACTGCCTCTTCATAGCCGCTGTAATGCCCATCGTAAACCTGGGTGGCGCGGCTGGTGAAACCCGCGGAGTACCGGCAACTCCACAAGGACACGACATCTCCATTCGTTTTGTAAGCTCGTCCTCGAGCTTTGCATAGCTTTTTAGTTAACAGTCTCGACTGAATTATCAACAACAGCAGGTACCAACGAACATAAAGGGGCGAAGAGAAGCATAGAAAATAGGAGGAGCCGTGTCAGTACTTCACTTTCTATAAGATGGATGATTAAGTCTTTGCAGGGAAAAACAAGATATAAGCGGCACTACTGTGTTAAGACGCTAGTCACACACTGAACCTGTCGATGATATAGGCGAGAAGATTGACAAGTTAGTGGTTCCTTTTTTTTTCCTCCCGGTTGTGATCATAGTGTGCGACCGTTGCCCGGGCGTCTTCACAGTACCACTGCCGGAGTGCTGGTCACTATTGTTTATCTCCCTTAAAATATTCCCCCATTTCTCGGCTTTTCCCAGCCTCTCGATGGAGCAGTGGGCATCGGTGATGGCGGAGTCGCAAGATTAGCACCTGGCCGACTTGAAAAAAAAGCGTCAATCGCTTACCGTCCGACACTGATATCTCAAAAAACAAACAAAGGATAGCACCTGCAGCATTCTCTGCTTGACTATTTTTTCCTTTGGGCAGTAACTGAAAAACTGTGAAAACTTCTTTCTGAAACTAAGCGAGGACAAGCACAGTAAATATTCAGGCTCTACAGTA
Source organism: Cooperia oncophora (assembly GCA_036418165.1). NCBI lineage: Eukaryota > Metazoa > Nematoda > Chromadorea > Rhabditida > Trichostrongylidae > Cooperia > Cooperia oncophora. Next base: position 1,869 of record MU932307.1, on the reverse strand, counting down.
CCAATAGTATAAGCGAAAAAGGAGCAAAGATCACAGCCAACGAGTTTTTAGAAAAAAATAGAAATGCGAATTAATCGCGCACCTCTTCGAGGTGGGGGCAGACCCCGGCATGAAGCCCCAAATAATAGCGAGAGTACGGGTGAGCACCTTTAGTTGGAGCGGTGGGCTGTAAGATACTGTAGGCACCACCTAGCTCATATCCCAAGGCCTGCCTGCGGCATGACCTCACTTAATTGCTGCGCTGACCTCTTGGCAAACTCAAGCAAGTACAATGTTGGGTGTTAATGAAGGAAATTTCTTTATACTTGCACCAAATTTACAACGAAATAAATAAAATGCACTACTCAACATTCCAAAAATTATATGGTTTTACTAGTTACGTATCTAGCCATCTTTCTGCAAAAGTCTCCTAACCCTCAGTGTTGATTTTGATAACATTTTTTAAATCTAAAAGCAGCAAAGCTGTTTCGTATCACTTTTACTTGAAATGGCTTAAAGAAACGGTCCGCGATCAGGTATCGAAGTTGAAAATATGGCGTCGGGAGGGTAGTGCGGTCCGCGACGAACAACCCTGTACCGTTTTCGCGGCAAAAAAGTGCAGGGGAGGGGCGCTATAAGGCAAAATAGGTCCAGTGGTTCCTCCTTTTTTCCAGTGACTCCGCCTCCCAAGCGCCGCCCTTCAGTGAAAACCAAGTTGTGGGACGAGAAAAGCATGAAAATCTAAGCGCCTTCGTTATTTGTACGGACGTAGGGTTGTATTGAGTCAGCTGAGCGCGCGGAGGGTAACAACTGGAATTGTATCAAATGTATTTCGTGCTTTTTCGTTCCCTAAATCATGTCTTGTAATCTGTTGTTTTTTTTTAAATTTTCACGTGTCGTGAAAACGTGTTCACGCGTTTACTATTGTGATTTTCATGCAGCGGTGCTTGTTTTTCAGATATGTGATGTAGTGACGCCGTCCATGAACGTGGTCGCTTTTTCTCATGTTGCTGTTCTTCACTTCTATTCCCTTCCTTGATATGTTCTCCTACCTCCCACCACAGCCGTGAGGATTTCGAAAGTGAGTTTTTGTCTTTAGTTTTGCTTTGATTTCTTTTCTGCAAAAAGTGAAAAATTGAAAATTGAAAAGTAGATTTACGGGAAGTTTTAAGGGCGCAAGTCGTCCATTTCAATGTGGAACCACGTCCATCTAACTTTAATTTGAATGAGGATAGTTCACTGATAACGGTATTTTTGCGAGATTATCGCTTTTGTGTGTAATCATAGTTAATATTTTCAAGATCTGCTTTTGTTTCGAAAGGCTGGTGAAAGTGGTTACTGAGTTGTCGGTTTCGTGCTCTGATTATGCATACTCCTTTTGACTGTGTGGTTCCTATTGCTCCTTATTCTTCTATTATTTTTATTGGTTCTTCCTCTGAAATTTGATTCAGTGAGCGTCCCTAATTCTTGCAGATGACAAACATTGCGGAAACAGCGGAAAGCGAGCACAATTTTCTTTGAGAATCTTCGAAGAATAGAAACATGTGCATGGCTTGTGCGATAGGCGAACACCCTGACGAGGAAGCGATTTCAGCGATTCCTCACGAAACGAATGAAGGTTACGAAGCGTTACCGTTAGAAAGTGCCTATTACCTGAACTGCTTCTACTTGTAATTCGTATTTAATGCTTTTAGTGTTTCTTCTACGATGGGTTGAAGGGTTGTGCTTTCACCACAGCATTTCAGGCACGTTTTAGCAATTGCAATTGATTTCATATGTGATACGTGAGCCTTTTACATGAAGATTTTTGGCTAATTTTGATTCATGTTAGCCATATGAAGTACTCATCAGGTCAAACGCGTTCGAGGAGCGGTCATCGCACGGTTGGTT
>MU932306.1:0-11849 GCA_036418165.1 Cooperia oncophora | reverse complement strand
TTAACACCAAAGGGTGATCAGACATCTCCCTCCACGGGAAACATTACACAGGAGTCGCACCTTGCCAGCTCCCCGATGTGGAGGTCAAATGCATGGTGCAATCGGGAAGTGCGGCTGATCAAAATGTCATACTATTTACTATTTAGTTCCGAATGATGTGTTCTAGAAGCAGAATTAGGCCTTTTGCTGAGATGGTGCTTGGGAGGAGGGAATCTTCTAGAATTCTAGCTAGAACTTGTAACTTGTTATAACCTTTTTGACAATAAGGAGCGCTACTTTCTCTGCAGTAGACAGCTACGATTGAGCAAACAAAGTGAAAGCATTACGCTAGAAAGGAAGCCATGAACATCCCAAACCCTAATCTCGTGTGACAGTTCGGTCAAGCAGCATAACATCCGGTTATCAAGATGAAATATGTCGCTCGCGCTTGTCATACGTGAGTAGTTCAATGAAACCTCTTCTCTAGTAAAGCAAAAACTACAAAATAAGCCAAAAATCATTGCACTACCCAAGGGCCGCAAACCGTGTTCCAGGGTCGACAAGCCTAGCACAAAAGAATATTTCTTAGCAGTGGCGGCGATTCTCTCCCAGCCAAGAGCTCCGTTACAGCGTCTATAATTGAGTGCAACATGCACACCCAAACGCCCACCGCAACCGCCCGCTCACAAATGGGCACCCAGTATAGACGATCAACGGTGATACTTTTATCTCTTCTTTCATAAAGTACTATCCTACTATATGTAATTCGCCAAGTGTGTGTGTGTGTGTGTGTGTGTGTGTGTGTGTGTGTGTGTGTGTGTGTGTGTGTGTCACGAAATTCATAGCGACCTTCCCAGTAGCTGTGGGAAGTTGATTCCAAGGAGTTATATAGGGGCTGTGACGGGAACATTATTGGTGGGTGACAGGGAGTGATATCAGCTGATAAGATCTGATAAGAGGCGTCAGAAGGGGAGGGTCACCGAGTCCATAGCGCGGGTCACAGCATCGTTTGGCCGTTGACTCCAAGGTATGGGGCAATAACATTTTTGGTGGGTGATAAGAACTGCTAGCAGCTGATAAGATTGATAAAGGGAGTTAGTAGAGTGGGAAGTTCACCATATTCGTAGCGCGGGACACAGCATTAGCTAGGAGTTAACTCCAGAAAGACATGTGCCCGTCGTGGTGGGGATATCGACGTGGGTTACAGAAAGTGATAACTTCTGATAGGGGCTGACAAGAAACATTGCCGTTGTCGTTCAGTCAGTCTTCACATTTCATGAGATATGCAAGCAATGATGCCGTGAGCGAAGGGGAGGGGTATGTACTTTGTCTGAAACAGGAACTTTTGGGAACTTTTAATCACTGATAAGAACGAATAATGAAGGTAGTCTGAAAAATATTCAACGAACGTAGCCAAATATTGGCATCTGCAGTCATTCATGCAACTTCAGCAGGTGGATTGCATGTTTATGGAAAGTTAGGAGCTCGATGCAGGTGTACTTGAAATCCCAGATCGGGTAGGCGTGGCCTGAATTTTTCAACCTGACCTGAATTTGTCTATGTCTCTGGTGTAAAATTTCCATCTTTACACAACGTCCAACACAGAACAAGATGACAGTTGTCCCAGACTGGAATATTCCACGAGTAACCAGTTCCGTGCCATGTTCAAATGCCACGCCTACTCTGGCTCAGGGATAAGGAGTGTAATAAAAACGGAATTCGTTCTAGGCGTTGTGATGCAGGTAATGTACTTTTTAAAATTGTGATTTACCAAAAATAAAGTAGGGATTTGTTCATGTGCTATTCATATTGATATTGCGCCGTATTGGCCGATCGCAGTTCCTATCTATATCTACGATCTACGTATAGTACGGGCTTTACGCCCTAAACCAGCACGCCTTCCTGCAACTATTAGGGTGGACTGAGGAGTGCAGAATCCGCTAGGTTGCTCTGTCTATTATGATTCGACCACTACCGCGCAATATGAGCAGCTCAGGCAATTAACAAATTCCGTTCCCGTGCGCCTGGCGAAGCCAGCTTAGCTCTGCGAGCCAAAGAGAAAGAGGAGAGCTCGGCGTCAGGGGGCGATCCGACTGGTTCATATGGGGCGCGAGGGAGGCCCCATTGGTCGGAGTCGTCATGGCGCAGCTGTATATACCAACTTCCAAACACTTAAACGCTGGTGAGCCGCTCTCAAGCATTGCACATTTATGGTGCTTGCGTTATTGTCACTTGACGTAAACGCTCTGTAGACAAATGGGTACACTGAGGTAGCCGTATTAGAGTTTCTAAATCAGCATCAGAACGCAGAGGTTCTCTGCCAGCTAGTTGATGGCGCTATCCAAAAAATGTCTCAACTGCAATATTCTGTGGTTGCCGGGTAGGTATTCTGCGCAGATCATGGGCAGCGGCTAGTGCCCACACTAGCTATTGCCTTCATGTTGAGAATAGAGCTTTCTATTTGGAATGCAAATCTATGCTATTGAGATTGTCGCTGCATCTATGATTTCTTGGCGGTCTGCTCTACTCCACAAGAGCTCGATGATCTTTCGATCTGCTCAACTCGCAGTCTGAGCACACTAAACTGATTGGGAAGAACCTTCAGAAAGTTGGCTCCCCTTGTACATCTAGGTGAAGATTGACGGCGGCATTCTCTCCAGAACAGGGTTCCCAAGCCCAGCAACAAGATTATCAACGTCCACTGTCAGTCAGCCCACTCTCTTCGAATCAAACGCGCTGTAGTGAAGAATATGCGCTCAACAGCGGCACAAGTCCGCTCCGTGGATTAGGAGCGGATTGAGTCCCTGAAACTGCTACAAAGATATAGCTGTTTAAAATGAGACCTCTTCAACTTCCCACAAAGCCAGAAGTGGTGGGAGAAGAGCACGCGCGGTGGAGCTGGATAAGCGGCGGAATTCCTTTTATGTCACCAGTCGTCTCAGAGAGGTTAGCACTTCTGTTAAGAAGTATCCGAGGCGGGTTCAGATAACGTTGAAGCCATTGTGAATGTACAACCCAATATGATGAAACGCCGCTTGATGAGAAATTGCAGTACAACACCCCATCGTATGGTCTGCCCGAATGGCAAAGAGGGTAGTAGTAGCATGTCAGGGTGGTCCACAAATCTAGCTGTGAGGACTAATATATCGGATAGACTCTCGTCCGTTACGCGTGAGGGTGGAAGAGTATCTGGAAAACAAAACAGGTTACGCTTGTCAACTGCCTTGGAGGCCCACAGGTTTCAAATAAATAACGGAGAAGGTTTTGAGGTCGCGGTTGAGGTCTTAGCGCGAAAGGCACAAATTTCCGCGCGAGACCTCCGAGGCATTCTCGATTCAGATTACCAATCAAAAAATGGACCGAATGGAAGAGCGCCTCACTGTCACGTGGGATGAACAGTTTGACTTGGTTCAACAGCGAGATTGTTTTTGGTCTCAAGGATTGGACTGGATGCGGTAGGGTGGTCTTCCGCGCGTATGGGTGATGACCTGTTCCGGTGTCAAACATCAGTAGGACTGCGGAGTTTGGTCAGATCGTCATGAACCACTTCGATCCTTTCAGGCTCCGATGAAGGCGCTTTTACGGACGTGCGTAAGCCACTAACACTCGCTAACAACCCCGCGACGAACTGCGAAAGAAGGTCTACGGTTTAACTACTGCGCCGATGACAAATGAGAGCCGTACTTGGCGACTACTTCCCACTTTCTTTTCGAATGGTTGTATTTTTTTTGAAACGCCGTTTTGCAAAGCGATGAGCGCGATTCGATATCTCTCGAGAGCTTCCACCTGACTTTACTGCTCCTGACGGGGTCTCACAGTTCAGAAATTAACCCGAATTTCTGAAGAGGGCGAGCTTACAGCCATCCAGAGACCATAACTGCGGGAATGGTATAAAGTAGATGGTTTCTAATTGCAAAACAATTGACTTGACAGAAGTTCATCATATGAAAAAGATTACCACTTGATAGTTACTTCTGAATTAACGATGGAGATTCCTTGAGCGAACAGTAGAAAGCCTCCTCTTTTGACTCTGTGCAAAAGAATTGACAGAAGTCCATCATATGAAAAAGATAATCACTTAAGGTCCCTTTTTGAAGAGAATCCGCTATAGAAGACTTTTTCGGTTTAAAGAGGAAACTACTTTTACGTTAAAGCTGTCGCTCTTCAGACATATACAGGGGGCCAAAAAAAGTCACTTCGACCGAGTCACATATCAGCAAAGTTTTTGCAGCCCAGAGAGAAGACGTGGATACGAGTACCAGGGCGAAAGATACCCAAGATGTTCCTCGATAAGAGCTGGCTCTCGCCCAGCTTCATGTCCAAAATATGAAGGTCATCTCCAGTCGCAGCCTGACTGGAGAAGACCTTTGGAATTCATGTCACCTCCAAACAGCTGCGAAACTTCTAGTGTGGAGTCACCCATGGGTAGCTACCTGGAGACTAGTACTCTCAATCTGGAAGACCTCCAACATCGAGCAGCTCCGACAACGTCGCTACGGTCTAGGACATCATCTTCACCGCAGTCGTCAAGGAGCGGGTTGATGGTGTAAGTCCAGGGGACTTAGGCTAGCAGAGGGATACTGTAACTTGATCGTTCGATGACCGTGAGTAATGTTTTGGTTTCAGCGAGCGCGAGGCGAGCCGAGGGACGACGGGCAGAACGGCTGGAGGAGCGACTGGCGGACGGCAGGACACCCGGCGGCAGCTACTGGACCACGACCGACTCACCGGAGGACTACCACCAAGGCTCAATATTCAGTCGGCTGTCAATAAAGCTGCTCTCTATACAGTGTATTCGATCCACACCACCCACACTTACTATAGTCATGGACAGGAGGGGTAGCCTTTGGTCGACGGAAAGACAATTATTGCCTTTTCGTGGACTCTAGATGAAGGTGACGCGCTGGCGGTACATGAGCAACTCGAGAGTAATGTCTCCCACATGTCCCGCTCGGTCTACCTTCTGGAAACTGTTTGCTACTGCTAGGCATTTGGGCGCCACCACGTAGGAATCGAGGGCGTTGGAGAAACTCTCGCCTACTTGGAATGGAAGGGGGCTGAGTGCCTAAAGAAGGTGGCGTGTCCAAGTAGGTTACCTGACCTGAATCCCTTCAGTTACCAGGTTCGGGCGGAGTTCAATAGGGTGGTCTACGGTGGCGGAGAATTCGGCTATCTCGCTGATCCAGGCATACATCGCCGGGGGTCGCTGCAAAATTTCTCGATGCGCGTCGTCAGAAGCGGTGTTTTTTGCTATTTGATGTAAGCTTCTTTATTTGGCTCGGTAGAAATGTCCGATCGAATCTTAATTAAACGCTGTCAACTCATTCAGCCACACGAAAGTCAAGTAAGTAGTCAATGAAGAAAAGTGACTTTTTTTGGCCCCCTGTACATTCTAAGGCCTTTCCAAATGTCTTAGGTGGGGATTCATATACCGGCCTGTGTTTCAACATACACTCGAAATCCCTGTGATGCGGTAGGCGTGGCTGCGTACTGAAACTGAACGTGACAGCGGCCAACGTTTTCCTAAAAGATCTTCACTTTGGGACACTTGGAATCATTTGTTGGTCCAACACAGAACAAAGTGAAGTTGTCTAAAACTGAAGTATCCCACGATAAACCCATTGCCATGTTCAAATGCCACGCCTACTCCGTCTCAGGGATAAGGAGTGTATTTACTTCAGAGATAAACATTACATAGTAGAAGCTGTTCAATTTCCTATGTCAGCAGGGTGAATCAGCAGTCAGCGGTGTGATAAAAATCCTGACCGAACCTCTATTCCGGTTTTTTCGGATCTTTCGGGAACAGATTAGACAGGAGGCATTTTCCCTGGGATAATTTGATCCCCTTTACCTGAATATCACTTCCGTTCCATGCTGGACAACCTTGTGCTACGGCACTTCAAGCTAGTTTTGATCGTTGCTCCCCATACGCAAAAACGATGGCCTCTGAAGAAGAAGATTGCTTTCTAATGTTAGGCCGATAAAAAAAATAGGCACTATTTACCAGTCACTGTCCCAACCATCCAGAATTGAGCCTAGTTTTTGACTGACTTTTTCTCCGTGGACAGATTTGGCTCAAATGTTGTCTCCTGAGGTAGTTTGACACCCTGAATACGAATAACACATTCGCTCATAGTGGAACGTCCTGGCGCCCGCGCCATAGGTGCGGTGATTCGGGGTATTTTGGCGCCAGGGCCTGTAGCGCGGGCGCAGGAGGTTTCGGGACGAGCGGATGCGATATTCGTGTTCAGTAGGCCAAACTACTCCTGGGAACAAGTTTTCAGCCAATTCTGCCAACGCAGAAAAAAGTCGGTCAAACTGGCCTGTTTTTGGAAGATTGGGGCAGTAAAGGGAAAATAGTGCCAAAAACTCGGAAGCCTCAAAAGGCTTAACGCATGCTGAAAAAACTAGCGTTCTGAAGTTACAAGAACGACGGAAAGAAGAGCAAGCCTATGAATGTGATATTATGTAAATGTCAAATATTCTATAGAACTTCCTCGTAACAGTTTTACAAACCCTGAAAGAAGAGTAACTAGATCACTTTTTTTGAATTTGTGATCGCAAAAGTTCATCACTTTACCATTTCTAATTTGATTTTCGACATTGAAGCAAAAATCCATAAATAACCAGGACATCCGTCCCCTCCAGAACACGATCACTCGCACAACTCGTCCAATTAGGAAGGGGCTCATTCCACCTCTCCTGACACCATCCCGATTGATTGCAACGACATCTACAACATTATCGATTTTTTTTCTATCCTGTTACCTTCCAATTATAAAATTTTCCTGTAGTGCCTACCATAGCGTGTCTCGGAACAAACGCGCCTTGTCACTGCGACACGCGCTATGACCTCGGTGACTGCGCTCTTTCAATAAATAATATCAGGTCGTATCAGTAGCTATCTTTTTCTTTCACCCATTATCTACATGTTCCCTTCATATCGTTCTATATCGTTTGTCAATTTGAACTCTCTGTGGCTAGATAAGAAGAAGTTATGAATATCCGGTCACACACAGCAGAAAATTTAGCGGATTACACTTTATTTCGCTGCAGACGGCTGGGCGTGTCAGGCAGTATGAGTGTGTCACCCCGTCAAAGCCGTTCTCTGCCTTCTTGTTGAAGCGCGCATGCGACAAAAAGTGGTAGAAGGCAAGTATTAGGTTGTTGCATAAGTTCTTATACACGTGTTTGATCCTCTCCTATTTCGGGTATTACGTCATCACGTGTGCGTGACGTGTACATTATACTCTTTCATTACACTAGCTATCACTCACCGAGCTTGCATTTGCAGTACACAATGTCGCACAATTTGCACTGTGACAAAACGTACCTGCGCCACTGTTTGGTTTTGCTCCACGATTTCGGCTGGAATGCAAAGGAAGCCCATACCAAGCTGGTGGATACATACGGTGAGGACGTCATCTCTTACATGACATGCAAGAATTGGTTCGTCCGCCGTCAAAACATGTACATAGAATGGAAGACAGTTTTTCAGTCCGAGATGAATGCTAAGACCGAGAAATATGGGGTCGGGGCCCAGAAGTCACATTCGTGCAAAAAAACACGCAGCCAGCCCGATGCGAGTTGGATCTTGGACAAAACAGGCTTGCGAGTCGACTGGGTCCACATGAAACTGTCGGCTTATAACGCTCTTCGGATGGAGAAGGGTGACCACCTTTTTAGTCTCGCACTTCTCTCCTCAACCTTTCCACAAGAGGCTTCCCTTCCTCAACTCGATGATGCACTGGATAAGAGAAGTGGGTCGCTACCATATACGATAATCCTAATGTGACGATGAGGAGCGGCGACAGTGGGTCGCACAAAGCGCAAGAATCAGGCCGACAGCAACCTCAAAGGCGAACCTTCCAGCCAGCAAAATGAGTTATCTGCGCGCACGCACCTGTATCTGTGTTGAGGTGGGTCCAAGAAGCAGAAGGACATGATGTAGGTCATTGTGTTGCACCTAACTGTGGAGAAAAGAGGGTAAGTTATGTACGCGACTCTGATTGGACGATGCAACATACGATAGAGACCCAGACTGCCGGACAATCCTACTTCCCCAGTGCACCAGCCTCTCGACCTTCACACACTGTGCAGGGAAGGCAACCCAGGCCCAGAACTGGCCAGAGTACCGAGTGGTGATAGTCGTCCACGCCGCCGTTTCCTATATGCATGCCCTTGACCTCTTTCCTTCTTCTAAAACTAGTGCCGACTGTTGAGCCAAAGCTTTCGCACTATGCGCTATCTGTGACGCACGAAAAAAGTTCGAACTAAGGATCAGAGGAAGTCCAGAAAGGCGCTCGCAGTGCGTACTTTACTATCTCAAAGTCCCAGCTACCGTCGTTCTGCGCCTAATGAGGAATCGATCTGTTCATAGTCTGCCTGCATCGAAAAGTGAACGTCGAGCAGGCGGTGAATCAGAGTAATGAGGATGTACTTTATACCTTTCAAGAGTCTGCCAAAACGGTGCATTGAGATATTTACAAAAAAAAAGTCGTGTATAAGAACTTATGCAACAACCTAGTAATACGAAGGATATGATACAGTATTGTCACTTGCCCGCTTCAACAACTGGTGTAGAACGAGTTTGGCACCGCGCCAAACGCAGCCGCACTGACACGCCCAACCGTCCGCAGCGAACTACAGTATACATTACTGGAGACGTCAAAATCAAAACGAATAGGGCTTTTAAGGTGCTTTCCGAAGTGAAGAAACGCTCACAGTCACCAAAAGAGCAAGCTGAACTGTACAGGTGCCAACCTGAAAAAAAGGCAGAATAGCAATTTGTAGCGGAAGAACAAAGCGTTCCCCAGAGCGTGCGCAGCAGCACGCGACCTATCAATACGCGTGATATACGAACACCATGTCAGCGTTTGATGTCTGTGTCTTTTCACATTGCTTGCAACGATATTCACACAGTTGGATATGGAATCGTCAACAAAATTTTGCACTTGCTCGAGTCATCATGCAGTACAGTTCGTAAGGTCGCCAGAAAGATTTGCCAAAAATCTGGAAATAGGCAATATCTCATCGTATCGCATGGCGAGTGAGAAGCAGAGGCTCCCGCATTATCTCTGCCAAATCACATTCTAACGCCCTCACGAAGAGAAGTCCAGCTTGAACTGCAAGTGGATCGTTGAATGCTTTGCAACGAAACGCCTTCGATCCAGAATCGATGCTATACGCATTTTTGAGATGGTTTTCAAACGTGGAGAACTAGCTGGTCATTATGTCATTGTCAGTTGCAGGTTTTCTTAACAGAGGCTTTGGATTTTCGAGTCTACTATCTATGATTACGCTACTAACTACGCCCCGCCTATTTCGGCCATGTCTCCTCCATTCTCAATGCCAACCCTTTGCTAACTTTATTCCACTTCCCTCCTGAGCTGCTCCTAAGCCGACTTATGAATTTTCCAATGACACAACTAACTTTCGACGGAGACCCGCCTACTGTGGGTGCATAGGTTACGCTCTTTACATCGTGTCCCATGCCTACCCATGCCAGTTAGAGAGGTTGGGACTAGGTCGGACCCACCTCTCCAGGATGTTCTTCTGGTAGAAGCGAATCTCCGTAGAGACAAATAATATGTGGCCCACCTTGAGCTGAGTTCATAGAGCACTCCATTACTCTTTTGGTTTGATTTGATTGCGACCACATAATCTCGAATAGTTTCTTGTTTAGCGTTTTTATCGGTCCAGAAGCACCGTATATTTCCCACCCGCGCGCGGTCATTACGTTCACTTAGGACACACAGTTCACTGGTAATTTGCGATTTGTTGATATCCAAATGGAAAAACGAAAGTTCATCTCAAAGAGCTTCCGTTGTTTGGCAGGATAGTTACTAGAGGTGTAAAAGATGTAGTGAGGATGGCTTCTTATCCATTCCATCAACTGATACGATTACTTGTCTTCTGTCAACAAGGTCCTTAACACAAAATTTCCACAGTTTGAAAGTGTCAAAGCTCCAATGTAGTGAATTCCGGCGACGGCAACGTCCTTAATGAGCCCCTACCAGTTGTTAACACTTTCGATCACCCAGCAGATGTCATCTCACCCTATCTTTAGCCGGGAGTAACGCTTCACTGCACTGATGCTGCGACTTATTTATTTATTTATTACATGCACGTGAGTGCATGAGTACATGAGCTGCCGTAACATAAATCCAAAACTAGCAATAACATCAAAGGAGCAATAACCACTCAAGCGTAATACTTCTGCATAGCGAGGTTCAAGTGAGCAATGCTCCTGATCGTAGAAAACTTTTTGGTGAGCCTAGTAATGACGAGCTTCAACTTATCTCCTCTGGTATTAGACGGAAGAAAGGAGAAGAACCGTTGCCTGTCAATCGCTACCTGGCCTTTGAGATTTTGAAAATCTGTCAATAGATCGGTTCTTTTCTTCATACAAGAAGAGAATTATAAAGTCCAAGCATCTGTTTCTGATGGATTTGGTTAAATGCCTCTAGGAATCCTTCTATTCTATAAACCAGTAACTTTGCGTGTCGGTTTGTATGTATGTAAGTATATATGTATGTCTGTCCGTCCGCAAAATGCTTCACGGGTTAGAATTAGTGGAAGGAAGAACGACCGCTAAGCAAACCGGAAACCGATTGGTGCAGATGTATCAAAGCAATGTTTTGAATAGGATAACAGCCTCCGCTATATAAGACAACCATTCGGTACACTCCGAGCCATTGCACGAGCTGCTGGCGTGGCAGCTGGATGTGCTCGTGCGGGGGCAGGGGGAGGGGTGGGGGGGGCACCGGGGTTTGTTTTTTTTTTTTTTTTTGTGTTAACCCTCCCCTCTGCTTCCTCCACCTGCACGTGTTCAGCGGGACATGAGCATGTGCAAGTGGAGGAAGCAGAGGGGAGGGGATACGGTCAAGGGGGGGGGTGGTAGCGCACGCTCGAGTGGAAGCACGCAGCAACAGCAAGAGATGAGAAAACAACCGCCAGAAAAATTTCAAATTAATCCTACCGTAATATAATCCTAAGATGTGTGTGTGTGTGTGTGTGTGTGTGTGTGTGTGTGTGTCACGAAATTCATAGCGCCCGTCCCAGTAGCTGTAGGAAGTTGATTCCGGGCAATGATATAGAGGTGACGGGAACATTATTGGTGGGTGACAGGGAGTGATATCAGCTGATAAGATCCGATAAGAGACGTCTGAAGGGGAGAGCCATCGGGTCCATAGTGCGGGACACAGCAACAGTGGGACGTTGGTTCCAAGGTATGGTATAGGGTGTGATACAGGAACATTATTGATGGGTGACAGGGAATGATATCAGCTGATAAGATCCGATGAGGGGAGTTAGAACGGTAAGGTCCCCACACTCATCACGCAGGACACAGCATCAGCTAGGAGTTGATTTCAGAAAATGATGTAGGGTGGGATGTGGGGACATCGACGGCAGGTGACAGGACGTGATAACAGCTGATAGGGGAAACGTTGCCATTGTTGTTCAGTCAAAGTGCTGGAGCCTTTACACTACCATATTATAGAGTTTAGTGATAGGGACATTGTTAACGAGTGACAGGCAATCTTATCAATCAGGGGGGGTATGTAGTTCGCCTGAAACAGGAAACTCAGGAAAAATTCGAGGAGAACCGAAAAACATGAATAATGTGGCACTTCATGCGTTCAATAGCACTTTTTACTTTTGAACTTCCAATTGCTGATTAGATCGAATAACAAGGGCTCATAGTACCTACAAATAGTTATAGTTCAGCGGATTGCAAGCTAAGTGAAAAGGGAAACGTTCATCGGTAGGCATTTCGGTGCAGGGAAATCTGCTTTTTACTGAGCGATTCATACTGCGCTGTATTGACCTACTACACATTGTGTCTATATCTACATATTTATGTTTTG
>MU932305.1:0-11644 GCA_036418165.1 Cooperia oncophora | reverse complement strand
GCCGAAGTTCCGGGCTCACCTGGCTCGAATATCACAATCTCTGAACAGCTGAGCTCTAAACCCTTGCCCGTGTTGACTGCTCTGTGATCGGTATTTTAATGGGAGCCATTCAGAGTGCTATGCTACCACAGGAAACATCAAAAAAGGTACTTGATCCTTTCAGTAACACATCAAGATCTGAATAGTCGTGGGGAAATTTTAGAGCGAATAGAGCTCATAAAATAATGGAGTTAATAAGAGCTTAATGAAGGATCAACGTTCAAATCGGTATCCAAAATTATTAAGGGAAATGTCATGAAGTCCAAAACGAATGAGAGGTCTTATCTCTTACCAAGCCTGAACAAGTGCTGATCTAGAGATTCGTGGGGGTGCGATGCAGCCCCTCCGCCCCTGCTTCATCTCCACCTATGGGAACGCATTCATGTTCTCTACGATCCACTTATTTACTTTTAGCTTCTTTCGGTAGGACAATTAGATTATGTTTAAGCTATCTAAACACCAGTAGTTGCATTTAGGTGATAGAGCTACTCTACGAGGTCAAGCCTACGTCGACGAGCCCTGGTCGGGGACAGCAGAAATGGTGCGCGCTCTTCACACACATTCTACACCCCCCCCCCCTACTCGGTGTCACGGTAATTTTGCAATTCCTGATAGATAGTAGGAGAAGCTCACCTTTCTCCTGACTCCTCCCCCGACCAGACGGATGTTTGAGGGAAGCGAAGGGGGGGGGGGAAGTCTCGAGAAAAATGTTTCTTGAACGCTAGGCTCGACCCTGCTGCTTGATGGCACTTAAAGACACATGGTGCGCTCACACACATTGAGGGTGTATGTGACTACTGTGACAGCCCCCCCCCAGCTGTCGATGTGTCGTGGTTTCCCCGCCCGAAACTGCACGGGGTTAGAGTACAGGGCCGTGGGAAAGTCTAATTCGTCCATGCTCCGCCTACCGTTTATGCTAACAGCCGTTCCGCGCGGCGCGTGTCGCGCGCAGCTCTCTTGGCTTTTTGCCAAGTCCTGTAATTGCGCTTTGGAATACAAGTAAAACGCATTTCTTAATGCGGATTGTAATACGAAACTAAACGCAGTTGCCTGATGCGCGATAACATTTTAGATGCTGCAAGAAAAAGAGCGAAGATGATCACGAGGGCTAGAACTCAAGAGCAACTGTGCTGCTTGTGCAATATCCCTCGGAGGCCGCGCATTCCCACAAAACATGAAAATAAAAAAAAGCGTTCCTCGTTTAGTTTTAATGCTAAGCCAAAAGCAATTTCCTGGTGCGAATAACATTTGAGGTGTTGCTCATGCTGCAAAGTCCGAATAGAAGGTGATGAAGACGACGAAGGCTAGAAATGAAGAACAACGATTGTAGATGTAAATAAGACAAAAATGAAAATTAAGGGAACGCAAATTAATTAAAAATCGCGTGCTTCTGCAATTCCGCGTGATTACGGCTCCAAAGCCATAAAAATACTTTAGACCAACGAGTGGGATGCTTTGGCCGTTTTTATTTTCATGTTTTGTGGGAATGCGAGGCCTCCCGTATGGATAATTGCCCAGAAGCAGCACAGTTGCTCTTGAGTTCTGGCCCTCGTCATCATCTTCGGTTCTTATTTTGCACCTAAAATGTTATCCGCATCAGGAAATTACATATGTCCTCATCATTACGGACCGGTGGGGGCGTGTCAGTGCGGCTGCGTATGGCGCGGTGCAAGTCGTTCTCACGTTGTTGAAGCGGGCAAGTGACATTACTGTATTATATCCTTCGTATTACTCGTTTTCTACCACTTTTTGTCGCATACGCGTTTCAACGAAAAGGCTGAGAACGGCTTCAAACAGTGCTGCACACTCATACTGGCTGACACGCCCCACCGGTCCGCAATGATGAGGACTGTACTAGTATTCCAGAGCGATTACAGGACTTGGCAAAAAGCCAAGAGAGCGGACACTGTTAGCATAAATTGGTCTGCGTCGCAAGTTGCATTTTGGGCGGAGCATGGACGAATAAGACTTTCCCACGGTCCTGTACTATAGTCCGTCAGTTTTCGGGCAGGGAAACCACGACACATCGGCAGCTGGGGGGCTGATAGTCACACACACCCAAACTATGTGTGATCGTACCATGTGTCTTTAATATCGTCCCCTTATTTATATTTTCGGGAAAGAGTATGGTTCGTAGACTTTACTTTACCATATCGCTGCTGTCCGAGAGCTACATGATCCCTGAAAGGTTTTAGATATTTTTTTGTTCAATAACTTTTACACATAATGATGAATTTCAGTTTCAGATGATATTCAGCGTATTCACATGCTCATTCACAACTTTTTTCTACACATTTGTTGCAAAAGATAGAGGAAAAGTAGATGGATGTAAATTAAATATACAGTTAATCCGCGCGTCGAGTGACCACAAAATCAGTATCGAAGTAATTGAAACACGAGTAGTCCGCGAATCTGAAACGACTTTCTTTCTTGCACTTTTGACTTTTGGGATTAGGCTCATAAGGTAGGTTCGGAGTAGTATCACTCAGCCACAGAGACTGCTTGTCGGTTTGCGCTGTTGGCAACAACTCGTTACCCAGCCTTAACTATCGGAGCGGTGAAAGCCCATTTTGCTTTCGTTTAAAGATTGGTTTAAGACAGCCATTCTGGTAAGGTCCAAATATTTAAATAACAAACTAGTTTTCTGCGCCCACACAAAAGGACTTAAAGGAAGCAAACCAACGAAGAGGAGCGAGATGAAGCGATTCCTGAGAATTAAAACGGCGGCAGTGGATAAGAAGACTTGCGTTCAGGACTGAATGGGAATTAGCTTTGGGGTGGGTGTGGGTGGAAAGCCCTTCATAGGCCCAAAGTAGCCAACTAGTACATAGCAACCTTTGTTTTTTAGCCTTTTGAGCTTCGAATCTTTCCCGGACAACTTTCATAGTGGACACCTCTTTGTCACAACAGTTTGTCTACGTACAATGTCTAGGGGAAATCATTCCAAAAAGTGTGCATTGAAATAAATGCGAAAGCTCACCATGTCCCTCACGTTGCACTATAAGTATTTCATTAGCAAATATACTTTCGATTTCTCTGCTTTTCAACATGCAGGCACTCCATGAATAAATTAACAGATAACAGAAAGCAACAATCGTATGTTGGAGAGATGCATTGGAGTCAATGCATACGGCATTCAACATTAGGAAAGAGAAGCCTCAAAATTCCACCACACCAAACAACTTATGAGTGAAACCGCCGACGGCAGCGGCCACGCTTAAGGCGCTCTCTGATGGCTCGGTGAATAAAAATTCGGGCCATTGCCGATGTATGGGCTCCGAAATGAAAAAAGCTTGTCGCTCAAATGGAAAAATCGTGCCGGAGGCTCCTCTTTTAGCGAGTGGGACGAGATTTCTATAAGTTTCTGGAAAACTGCGAACAACTCACCGTGATCCCTCTGACGCCTACACGTAAAAGTGCTAATGAAGCTCTGGTATGCACAGTCTATTTCGCTGCGAATGAGAGGTGTGTCAGAGGGGGATGGATTCTTGCGTGGCGCAACTGCCGCTTTTTTGTATTTTTGGCAAGGTGAAACCTGTATTATATCGTTCATATCATTTGTTTCCCACCAAATGCTGTCGCTTACTCGTTTTAGCAGCTGCTGGACGACGGGCTGGCGGCGCGCCAAATGCAGCCTCAATCACACGCCCCGCAGCAACAAGACTGTAATAAGTTTGGTGACATCGGGCGAATTAAATGAGAACGCCAATTTTCATCTTTCGACTCAAGGGCACCTTTTCTAGTGAGAGCATAATTCGTTGCTAGGTATCGCATTTCCTCCGTTAATTTTAAAACAATACCCCAAATAAAACGAATGATAAAAAATTCCGATGTTTGATCCATTGCAAAACTGCAAAGAACATGGGGCAGCGTGGCGCTAACCGGGAAAGAGCAACTTTGCTAGTTTTGTTAGGCAAATAGTTAAAGGCATAAAGCACGATAATTTAGTACTCGTTTCAAAGGTCCCATGGTTGCTACATGGAAAAATGTCAGAAAAAAGCAAAGTAAAACGGTGAAAATTTGCAAAAAAGCCTTTGTTCTACACGACTTGAAGAGCAATTTCGGACGAGTTCCCCGTTGGCATCGTGCCAATGACCACTACGATAGATACATACAGCTGTATGTATGTACACATATACCCATGCAGCATCGCAGCCTTCGCTTCATATTGACATTTGTGGGCAGGAGGGCGCGGTAAGCGTCGGAGTCGGTATGCTGCAGCTTGATAGGGCGCTTTAAGGGTACCTGTCTTAGAAAAGACGCCACGCAGCGCCTTCAGGAGAGCCGAATTCTGTCCCACTAGGCGTGACTCGTTCAAAATGAGCAAACTTTACACTTGTATCTGGAATCCACGCAATCCCTGGGGACAATACACTTAGACCAAGAGCTACGTCACGCTCTCTTCACGCTTTTTTCAGCAGCCTTAAAAAAGTGAGAGTTCCTCTCGCCTTTTCACTTCGCCTGTTCTCTCCTAGACTCGAACGGAAATGAATCCTATTCACAATTCTGATTAAGAATAGCCATCTTTTGAGCGCTATAAACAGGCAGCGAATGCGACAGTTTCAAAGATTCCTACATCACATCAACTGCCGTCGAACATTCCATTGTGTTCCACTAAAGGAAAAATCTGATTAAAAAGTAGAGAATGCCAAAGAAAATCGCGCAAGAGGAACGAAAGTGGAACGAAACATTGTTTCCGAGTGCTTCTCTGAAGGACACGGTGTATCACGAGGGAACATCAAGAAGAGCAAATAAAATTGGCCCCAAAATAATAAAATTAAAAGCATTATTTGGTCTCCTTTTAGCTTTCCTTTCTCACCATCGTTGAAAATGTTGGGACTCGAGAACCCTTGAGGAGGGTTCTCCAAATCATGGTGTGCTTTTGGAAACATTTTTTTGCATTTCTTGGGGAGAGGCGTGAAGCAAAAGGTGTAGCCCATTTTCCCTGAACGCTTCCAAGTTATCAAGGGCGGGAGGGGGGGGGACGTTTTGCGTGTTCGCCGATGAAAACCGTTCCTGTTTGTTGAACGGAAGGGGCAGGATGTTCCCGCACCTCTTTCATTCACAAAAGTGGTGAGAGCACATAGGAACAGAAGAGAATAAAAGTTATAGGATTGCAAAACTCCGTCTTCATGGGAATTGAAGCGTCAAACATTTACCATTGAACATTTTTCACAGCTTTCCTCGAAAACTGCGAACTGAGTGATTCACCCCTTGACTTTTTTTGCCGTCTAGACATGAATATGATCATGCGAATGTAATGAGAATGTATGAAGAGAGTGTAATAAAATTGGCGACAGCGGAATAGAAGAGCAAGCACAAGAAAGAAGGCATTTGCGCTCTATCACAAGAAGATACATTTCCGCTTTTTTCTCAGGGGGCGGGGTTATTGTGTAGGCGGGGATCTCACCGGGAGCCGATCTCTAGATCACAGAACTCTTGAGTGGATCAAACGGGAGATAAATAAGATTCTGGATGGTATCTCTAAAGGCAAGTGGCACGATAAATCGACAAGGCGTGCAGGGTCGAAACGCCAAGCACGAAAGAATACTAAGCTCCTTGGCAGGCATGACGACTTTTCTAACCAAGGGCACCGTTACGGCGCCTGACCAATTCGCCGACCCAGACGCCTACCGCAACCACACGCCCACAAATGGGCGTACTGTCACAATGACGCTGGTACTCCTACCGCTTCTTCTTAGGCAGCGTTCAGACTTCGCGACGATCGCACGTTCGACGCGATCGATGCAGTCGAAAGCATGCGCATCGATCGCCGAATCGCGCGACCGAAGCGCTGCCGCCGCGAAGTCTGAACGCTGCCTTGTGGCGAACAATCGATGCGAAGCGTAGCTACTATCGGCATCATACTGAGCACATATGCGAGCGTATCTATCAAAGCGTATTTGGCCCGAATGCCAACTGAAAACTCGTCCCCCACTCCGAATTGACTCATCCAATACCATGGCCAGAAAGGCATTTATTCGCAGGCGGTCGGCACGTGCTAAACTTCTTGCTTCTTTCTCACTTTCTCTCCTATATAGCACCCCTGCTACATACTACTGTTAAAGCAAGCTGGATTATGCCTTTTGTAAAAAAGCGCTGTAATTTGACAAGAACACTTAAAATATTATTGAGAGAATCGACTTTCTAACGAAGCGAACCAATATAATGGTTTGAGAAAAGCCAGAGATGAATGGTCTCTAGCAGACTCATCTGGAAAGCCGGAAGTAGCACTGAAGCCATTGATTAATTTAATGGGTCTTATATATAGCTCCGAACACACATAATAAGGCCGTGTGAGCGCCGTATCTTAATGACTTGGGAGAGACCTTGAAATTAGTTGATTTTCATTTCGCAAGTGAAAAGAATGATGGTTCTGGCATTTAGCTTTGGGGCTGAAAAAATTGACTGATTACAGTTTAAAACGTGGCATCAGTCGGGGCGTGCGGAGCACAAGGGAGGATGAGCCCGCACTATTTGTACATTTTCTCTACCCAGTAATTGATAATTAGTTTGATTGATTAGAAAGCAACGGTGGGAAGATGCGGTTGCTGGGATAGTTCCAGACTCTTGGAAGCCTCAACAGATTGGAAGTTATTAAGCCGGATGTAACGAAAATGAATTCACAATTGCCTTTCAACGACTGCCTAGTTGCCCGCGTGCCAAGCTGCGTCTCCCCGGGTACGGTCTAGTTGCGCTGTCCAAGCTGCGACTCCAGGGGTGCCTTTCGTTTGTCCGGGTGCGTGCATTGATTCCCATGCACAACGATATAAAATGAAGCCTTTTTCTCCATTTGTACTTTATTGACCGAGGCGTAGACTTGAAATGCGGGGGCCGGAGCTCGTTTCCTGCGAGAGTCATTCGCTCTGACCGTCTGCGCTCAAGTCTAGCTTTGTCTAGGGAGGAGACACCAAGACGCTGTGAAGTGACTTTGTTGCATTGACTGATACATCTCTCAAGGAAACAAAGCTACTTTGTAGGAAAAAGTGGGTCTATAAACCCTTTGCTGCCCCGCGTTTCGGACTCTAGTCGACGACTTGCCCAGGAGAGGAATACCACCTGTGTCCCGGGGATATTTCGATCAAACACAAAGATGGAGGCAGTTGTAAATAGTGCCGAAAATTATTTAAAGCCATAAAAAATCTAACATGAATGAAGGACGATCGGCAGATTTTGACAGAAACTGAGACAGTAAAGAAACTGAGTTGATCGATACCGTGGTTCCACAGTACTGACCAATAGCCACTTAATGCACCATAAGAAGATAAGAGACGCTTTTAAAGGCAGTTGGCACGATGGTTTCCTACTTAGCCTAAAATGCTAGTAGGGCGCTGGGGAAATGGCGAAAGAACGGAGTGAAACGGTCAAAATCCTGCGAAGAAAAAGCCTCCGTTCTCAGTGACTTGTAAATCGATTTCGGACGAGTTTCCCGTAGGCATCTTGCCAATCACCGCTACCGAAGATACGGCTGCATATTTGCTTAGCAAATGAATGAATACGAGCGTCAGGAACGGTCGTCCATTTGTGGGCGGGCGGGCGTGGCGGGCGTTTGGGACGTAAAGTTGTGGCTTGATAGGGCCCTTATAAGGGCACCGCTATGCAGCGCCTGCCCAGGGTCGCGGAATTCTATCCTGCCAGGAGTATTGATCCTAGTCGTCTTGGGGATTTATCGTGCCAACTGCCTTTAAAGACTTTTGAAGTGAGCCGTATTAAGAGGCCTAATTTTGAATGAGAGGATACCTTTTCACTATACAATGTGGCATGAATTTACGTTGTCGATACATAAGTCGCATTTGGCTTATCAAGGAAGTAAAATAAATTCGTATGATAAGAATACAAAAGCGAGAATCCAAATAACAAAAAACTAATGGAGTGAGCGATCGACCTTGTAAACACTTGAATTTCTATGAAAAAGGTTATTGTGCTTCGAACAATTTTCCTCTGGAATTTCCAAAGCAAAAGCCTGAATGCGCTTTAAAAACCCATCGAAATATCTGCAGGGCAAGGCCCAGCTATAAGCTAAACTAAGAATATATTTGGAAGGCAGACGGGATTATTTATTGAAGACGACACACTCCATTTCGTTCAGAATAAGAGGTGAGCAATGTAGTTGCGACTTTCAAGAGCTGTTGTCATGCTGCGAGTATTACTGTTGCCTCATGAGGTGCTTTCATACATTGCGGAGCGTCGTGCGTCTACGCAGCGCCGCTAGAATTCGAGGCGTCGGCAAGCGTCAGCTATATTAGAGGAGAGCTATGCTTAGTTAGCGGTCTACCTCCGTCTACCAGCGTTCAAAGCACGAGAACGAGTGTACGGTCAGAGGAGGGTTGCGCACAGCCCTATAAGACGCTGAAACTGCGGTGTGTGCAACGCACCGCATAACTGCTAAAGCACAGAATTATGCAATTTAGTTTACGGTGTAGTGTGTCGTGCAAAGC
Organism: Cooperia oncophora; assembly: GCA_036418165.1. Classification (NCBI taxonomy): domain Eukaryota; kingdom Metazoa; phylum Nematoda; class Chromadorea; order Rhabditida; family Trichostrongylidae; genus Cooperia; species Cooperia oncophora. The sequence goes on along the minus strand of MU932305.1, from coordinate 3,167 downwards.
TGGCAATTTTCGACGTAATCCAACGTTCATTATCCTCCTACTTCCCGTATTCTGCTGCTCTGCGGTCGTGGTGAACCGTTGGGGAACGCTAGTAGACGTGGCTCACGCCAAATTGATACTGCACTTTTCCTAGCCTCTTCGAGACGCAGACGTTGGTAGACGCTGCAGTTGCCTAGATCGACCATTAGTTTCCTTGTGACTGACCCTGCCGAACGTTGTAGACGTTGGTGGACGCTGTCGCAAAGTATGAACGCAGCCATACAAATCGTGGCGTTAACAACTCTGATGGTTCATTTAAATGACTCCCTTTGCAAAACTGGGGTAACGTCACAGAATCGAGTTACCGTATCTCAAAGTAGCCCATCCACACCGAAGCTCCTTTCCTCGAGGCAGGCCTCATTGCATTGAAGTTAATTCTAGTTTTTGTAGAAAACCCTTCCAATGCTCTTCAAGGTTATCATCCAAAATCTTTTCGAAAGAATTGGTTGTTTCAACGAGGGAAATGAAGTGGCAGAAAAGGCCGAGCGCGACTGAGGGCTTCACGCAATGGGCAGGGAAACGGTCCTACGGTTAGCTTCTTGAAGATTGCTTTGCCTTTGGGTGTCTTTGTTGTTTTAAAGGATTCTCCCTTTGAGGGCGAACAGGGGTAATTATAGTGGTTCAGCCGACACCTCAAACTTGGGTAATTAAACGTTTATCTGGTAGCACCGCAATAAGAAAGAATTAAACTGTAAAGCTCGGCTCACCAGGGCTCCTTTTATGCTGGTCAAGTGGGCGGAGCTCGCTGGTATTGGCAGGAGATATAAACATGATAAGGAAATGTTGTGTGAGAGAAGCCTATACAATCGTTCAGATCAGCCTACTGATAACGATATTGGAGCTTACAAGTCTATTAGTACAACAGAATAAGTAAGAGATAATGTCATAATGGTTACAATAATGATACAATAATGGTAATGTTACAATCGCTAAATAGAGCGAGAGTCTCTATAAGTCCCGGGGAGGTAGATAGTGAGTTCCGATTGATTGTGTCTTCGGGGAAGGAAAAGGGAGGATTGGATCCACAAGTGGAGGAGAAACACTAACGTGTGCAACCTTATGAGCGTCGTCGCATAGGTGACGAAAGAGTTGATGTGGAAAATGAGGAGCGTCATGTCCGAAAGATTCAAGATACGCCTTCGGTAAGATTTCGGAAGGGCTACCGCCCGTGTCAGAGGAGAGAAGGATAAAGCAACAGCATGGATAGTCAGTGATAAAGAGCCCGGGGCAGGGCAGCGAGCTCCTGATCGATGATTCACAGCCAAAAAAGAACACGAAAAAGAGCGAGAAAAAACAAAAATGTGAATGTCCATGCAGTTGATGAGGAGATAGTCATCGGGATAAATGTCAGTGAAAAGGCTTCCTTGCGCTTGGTCAGGAAGCCAGCTGTTGCCTGATGTGAAAGGATTTCTGACTGGCTTCCATCTTCTATTCATATTTAACGATTCCCCACGCGTGGTTTCTGCTCTTCTTCGCATATTTTCAATGAAAATTAATTAATTCCTTGTGTTCGTCCAACGTCGGCCGAGAAAATGATGTCATTTTCTGGTTTGTTTTGGTATTTTGCGCGAATATGCGGTTTTTCCAGATCAAGACGAAAGGCACAGACATAATGGTTTCGGTAAAACTGGTAGAATGCGGAATTGACCGTGTTCAACCAAAATGTGGCGAAAGAATGGCAACACTAGGGGTGTAAAAGGTGTTACACATCCTAAAAGAGGTTCACAAAAGATAAAGCATAAACGATCAGGGACTGGTCATGGCCATTCCAAACGTATCTCGTGGTCTGGTCCCCTTTCGCAGTGGAACAAGAGTAACGTGTACGGAACTAGCGGGGGCTATTCCAAACAAACTTCATATCCCGGAAATGAAAAGGGCGTGGCTGCGTACTTGATCCGTATATGGCGTAGGATGCTTCTTCGTGGGATTACTATTTCCAGTGCAGATATCTGTCACCCTGCCTTTTCCTGGGCAAGCACATGAACAGGATTGTAATAAGGCGAAAAGATTTCACCAGAAGGGCAGCCGCTCAGTGAAGTAAGCAGCCACGCCCTTCCTACTTACAGGATATGGGATATACAAGTCATTGTTCTTATCTTGTCAAGAATTTGATAACAATGACATGGGAAGGCCTCGGTAGCACGTATGGGAGTCTGGCCATGTCAGGCACATCCTGCCGTAGGGGAAAATTCATGCGAATTCAGCACATCCTTGCCGCTGGGGAAAATTCATGCCAAATATTTGTAATCCGCGACCATTTTCTCCTTGTAACGTCCCCCCCCCCCCCATCCTACTACTACGTTCCTAACTTCCCTAACTGTCTACCACTTTTCTCGTGCGCCGAAAACTTTCCACTCCCCGGGAGGGGGAGAATAAAGCACATTTGAGACAGGAAAACGAGGAAATTCAATAGTCCGAAAGCCATTTCCCTGGGATGCACATACACCCCCCCTTCATCCTACACGTACCCCCTCTCGCATGGTGGTAAGCAACACCACGCCACTTGTTACTCCACTACCTCAGCATGAAAGTCTGGAAATAAGTGTGAAATGATTAGTTATCCTTAGTTTTCCCGATTTCTGACTGGAAACTTACAAAAGGAGCGGAAGTTCCTGTTATAGCAGTTCTTTAGTGTAGTTTTAGCAGACGTTGTTGTATATAAAGGTCGAACTGCTGGTCAAAACTTCATTAAATAGTGAGATTTTCAAAGCTTTTTCAGAAAAGCGTGTGCTATCACCTGGAAAGGAATTTCTTCCACTCGAGAATCCTGCAGTGTGATATCAGGGAGAACATTTGGATGACAACGACATGACCAACATTAACTGATGATAAACTGCTACAGGTTTCTCCTTCTCTTACCATTAGTCACATGGTACAGTGATTGTCATCACTTTTGTTTTCGTTCAATGTCCCCGACATCTGAAAACCGGCGCCGGGCATCATCCATCGGACTGGCTGGTCAACGATCATGACCTGATGGGGTATATTGGCTAGAATGTTGTCCAAATCAACTAAATAATCCAGTGACCGATAAGAGATTCAAAGATTTGGGATTCTAAGACTTAAAGAGCTGTGCTTAAAGCACTTTTTTGGGAAAAAAGTGGATTTCCCTCAGAAGCGCTTGGGGA
>MU932304.1:0-10855 GCA_036418165.1 Cooperia oncophora | reverse complement strand
TTGAAAGAAAACTCCCGAAGAAAAGCTAGGAAGCGTAGAAAATTGGGGAAATTCAGCAAGATGGTAGGTAGGATGGTTGAGGGCGTTGTATTTCGGAAAGATTTTTCCAACGGGAGGACGTGCTGTGATTCCTGAACCAAATGTGCAACAAGATGTATCCTAGGGCTGCTGAGTGCTCTCATAATTTAGAGTTTTGGCTCTCAACATCCGTTCCTTATCTCATAGTCATTCTATTTTTGTAGGACTTTCAACTGGGCTCGTTTCGACCACTTCAGCGAGAGGTGATCAATGCTATTATGTCCGACTTGGATACATTGGTTGTTATGAGTACTGGAGCTGGGAAAAGTCTATGCTACCAGCTCCCAGCTGTTGCCATGAAAGGTGGGAGTTATTTTTCTTTTTCTCACCCTTAAAGAGCCACTAGAACACTCCTAACCATCTACTCAGATTTCATATTACTCTAATTTAATGTTGTGCCCTTCGAGGTTTTGGAAGAAATCAGTTATTCCACTAAAAAGCTTGAGAGGCGCAGCACTAGATGCTAAGTAAACGGAAAAAAAGGCGCTGTTCTGCTTGGGAAGGGCATTGTCCACTTCCGCTAGGTTTTTTGCTAGTTCATGTTACCTAACAGCTTTTCGTGAGGCTTGCAAACTCTCGTGAAGCTGCGAAATGGTGTAGCCACTTAGGTTACAAAAATTACAGGTCTCCCCCCCCCAAGCCGAACAGCGCCCGGAAAAACCAACATGTTGAACTCACAGGAAAAGAGAAGCAGAAGAATACTGTAAACAATTTTCTGCAGGTCTTATCGTGGTGATATCGCCATTGATCTCGCTGATAGAGGATCAGCTGGCTGGCCTTCCGGAAAGCTCGGCATTGAAGGAGCAGCTTTGAATCAATCGACATCAAAAGAAGATGTTAGACCTTTTTTCACTGAATTCTTGTTTCTTAGCAAGTCGTTCAACTTAACATAATTACAGGCAAAGCGAATAGAAGCACAAGCTCGTTCAGTATATATGGTTCTTCTCTTCGTGCTGCTTTACATTCACACGCTGAGAAAATTAGCAAAAAGTAAAAGGCTGATGAATAAACTGGAAAAATCAGCTGAAGTAGGAGCTCTGAAGGTATGTTCACTTTAGGATATCGGTGTAGAGTTCAACTGTGGCATATATTCCATTGTTGGTGGTAAACATTTTGAGAAGAGGGCAAACCTAGACTTTAGTCATTCGAGGTGAAAATCTAAAAATTTAGCAGGGCTCAGCTGAAGACCCTGCCTACCTTGTCATTTATCCCTGTCTTGCTCGCCCCGTATTCTGCCTTGCGCCCTGAATTAAGTTGACAGTTTTCCTTCCTTAGGAATTAGGAAAACAACTTTTAGTGGGTTCACACTTTGCACCAACTTTTTAAGCGCGAACTCTCGGCACACGCTTAAAGACAGTATCCGCGCTCGAGAGGCCTTCAAAATGACTTCGCGCCTTCTGGAACCCTCTGCGCCTTGATGAAGATGATCCCGCTTTTATCCATCAATGGCGCGCGATGAGGAAGTTATCGCAATTTCGACAAGGCTCGCTAGGCTCACGGAGACGGTAGGTGGACGAGGCGTCTGGTCCCGAACTGCATCCGTCCCTTTAAAGCCCGCGCGTCCCTTTAAGCCCGCGTCCCACTGGCATTTTGCCAAAGTTGGCTCATAGCTCAGCTAAAGGTCTTACTTCGGTCAGGCTTGTAAACATGTGTGAAAGTGCGGACCAAAGTTGGCTCATAGCTCAGCTAAAGGTCTTACTTCGGTCAGGCTTGTAAACATGTGTGAAAGTGCGGAACCATTAGTTTTTTTTGCTTATGGAATGTAGTGCTTGCTTTTCCAATGGTAGGGAGATTTGTTGTCAAGTGGGGTTTGTTGTCATTTTCTTTCTCTTTCTTTTTTTTTTTCTTGTCAATTTCTCAAGAAAACTCCAGCAACCTTCCCAATTTTCTCTGTAAGCAACTCTAATCATCCCATCGTTGGAAATTGCAGTACGTTGCGAAGCGGCGCTGTAGCGCGACGCTGTAGCGCTACGCTGTAGCGCGACGCTGTAGCGCTACAAGTATGAACGCTGCCTTACGTTCGAAAGTATCCTATTTCGAAAGTTGGGACGCAATTGCGGCTGCCGCGATTGTTTTTATATCGAATTCTGGCAGCCACGCCCGGCACACTCGTCCAGGCCCCGCCCCCACTGCTAAAGGTAGGTTTGGGTTCAAGGTGTTCCCGAAGATTTTTCTGCTTCTTTTTCTACTGAGAAGCTAACTATGGAATACTGGTGCATGACAGAGTACAATTGCCCGCAATACTTGATCGCGATAATTGTCTTTAAAAAGCTGCGTCGATACTTATAGTTTTGCAGTGCAACTGCGAAATCGCCTAAACGCATCAAAACCTAACATGGTTAATCAACGGGACGATTTTACCTGCGCAACGCAGAATATAGCACGAGCGCTATGATATAGGACGAGCTAGGCAAGGTCTCGGCCGATAGTTCCACTTTCTTCAAGTCTAATTCTTAACGACTAGTTTTGAAGTTCTCAGTTATCTTGGGAAGTTTATCGACGACTGGTTGTTCGCTTAAGCGATAACAAAAATTATTGCAGCGTGAAGGACAGTAAGATAGAAAAAGATTGATCCGCTCATTTTTTAGTGATGTTTCAGGTATTCGCCATCGATGAAGTGCACTGCTGTTCTCAATGGGGTCATGATTTTCGGCCAGATTACAAGTTTTTGAACATATTGAAACGACAATCCCAATGTCGCCGCTGGCTTGGCTTAACAGGCAACGGCAACCCGCCCAACGTTTCTGTCTGTGTGAAGAATATGCTAGATATTCCTAGTGAGTTTTTTATTATTCCGTAAATGATGCCCTTTCCATGCTTTTTCCAACTTCGGCTAGCTCTGGGTACTTGTCAGTTGTTCAGTTCTTCCATTCCAGATGCTGTGGTCTTCAAAGCCGGTTTCAATCGTCTTAATTTACACTATGAAGTGGTTCAAAAGCCAGACGGCGATGTCACTGCTGAACTTGCCCGACTGATAAAAACCAGGTAATTTATCCAATGACTCTAACGTTTGTGTGATTGCGATGAGCTGAGCTTTCTAGGTTTGCCAATCAATCGGGTATTGTATACTGTTTCTCAAGAAAGGACTGTGAAGAAGTTGCAGCACAGCTTCGGTTGGTACTTACTTTTCTTTCTTTGCAAATTCCAAACTGAAGAGTGCTTGACCCTTCGAAGAGTGGTCGTATTTGGAATATTGCCAGATCACGTTATTAGTGTTAGCTTCTGTGGTCTGTTTTTCTGCCAAGTGTACTTGTATGCATTTCTAGAGAAGCCGGTATACGTGCAGCATTCTACCATGCCGATATGGACTCGTCCCGACGGACAGCTGTTCATGAGAAATGGGTTAGCGGCAAGTATAATGTCATCGTAGCTACTGTAGCTTTCGGTTAGTTTTCTTACCTGATTTATGTACCTTTCCTCTCAGTCTATATTTAGCTAGCCAACACCGGTAACACTGTACGGCACTGTGGCAATTTTCCATGATATGTCGCATTTTGGGGAGATAGAGAAGACATTCGTACTTTAGTTCGCTGCGGGCGGTGGGCGTGTCAACACTGTGAGTGCGAACCACGCGCGCGCCACACCGTTTTCTGCCTTTTTGTTGAAGCGCGCATGCGACAAAAAGTGCTAGAAAACGATTAGTACGAACTATGTGATACAGTCATATCACTTGCTGTCTTCAGCAGTTGGTTGAGAACGGGTTTGGCACCGCGCCAAACTTATCCCGGCTGACCCTAACCGTCCGCAGCTGACTACATTATAGTTTGTCGCTCGCTGCGCAGCAATTCTGCGAATGTGTATGCAAGTCAAATAGAGGCAGTGAGCCTCATGGGTTTCAAAAGCTGAAGCAGGTTCCATTCGGAGTTAATAGCGAAATCTTTCAGGTCCCTTTAGCATACAAATCGAAATGAAGGAGGCGACTTTGGCAGGAAAATCCTCTCTATTCGTCGCTCGCCGCGCCCAGTGCGACATATTGCGATTGCCTTGTCACATTTTTGGCATTTTTATGCACCCACTTCGGAGCTCATTTCTCGCTACTGCTCGTCGATTTAATGCTCATTCCCTCTAGCTCCTAACCGTTTCTCCCATTCACTGGCCACTTTCTTCAGAACAAGGGGAAAAGCTGGTCGTGGTATCGAATGATTTGGGTGGATCCGCACCAAAACGCCATGCCTTCTCGGAACTGCTCCGAGTTTACCGTACTCCAAAGGCTTTTTGTTGATATTTCTTAATTTACATTGTTTTGCCATTTTCCAGGAATGGGTATTGACAAACCTGATGTTCGTTACGTCATTCACCATGCACTACCTAAATCTGTAGAAAACTACTTCCAGGTATTTTACCGTTGATAGTTCACGATCTGTTCGATTCGCAAGATTCAAATAAATTGTGGGCGAAGTTCGGCTTGGGGGGGGGTGCTCCTGTCACTTCCTTCTTGGCATCGTCCCATCGAGCCATGAAGTAAAGATCTGTGGAATACTGCATTAAAACAATGAACACGACGATGAGAAGTATCGAAAGTGCAAAATGTCTCCCCTCCCAAGCCGAACTGCGTCAAATTTTGTTTGGTTTCGTTTTTAGGAGAGTGGACGTGCTGGTCGTGATGGACTTCCAGCAGTTTGTATTCTGTATTTCCGCTTGTCGGATGTATTCCGGTCAAAGCACAATGGTGTGCACAGAACGTACCGGTATTAGGAATCTGTACGCAATGGTCCGTTATGCAACCACGGTAAGTAACGGTCAGTGTCGAGTGTCCTCGTCGTTCTGGTAATGGAAAACGTTCTAGCCTGGTGTGTGCCGACGTAGGCATTTGGCCGATCATTTTGAGGAACCTTGGACCAGTGAGCTCTGTCCAAAAATAAAAGGCCCCCTTCGTGATGTGTGCGCAATGCTCTGCTGAGGTTACAAATGGATATTTCGACAAATTGTCCGACTAAATGTGACACTATTCGTGAGTGGTGAATGTTTAGTGTGTAACTTTTAGTGAGTTTGATCAGTCAGTACCTCATTGGTAGCTATTGTTAAATGACCAGAAAACCTTTTCAGCAAAAAACCAATGACCGTGGTTCAAATCGCATTACTGGTGCCAAACTTGTTGAGCTTTGTGACCAAACAAAAGCTCGGATCTAAGGTGAGCTGTAAGGCTAAAGTTATTCATACAGTTGTACTGCTGACGGTATTCGTTCTTGCAGCAATTGGGCGACGAGGGACATTCGCTTTCTCGCTGCTTCAGTAGTTCCAGTTTACAAGTCTGTGGTGAAACCTGTTAAGTGTTGTGAAGCTGGGGCCAAGGGGGAGGGGCATTTGCTTTCTCGCTGCTTCAGTAGTTCCTGTTTGCAAGTTTCTCTCTGATGAACACCTGTGAAACGACAAGTTTCTCTCTGATGACACCTGTTAACTCTTGTGAACTTGGGACAACTTTGTCGACCCACCATGGTAAATGGTATTTTTGTGGTAATCCATTCGTTTCAAGAGTTGACGGGTGGTTCCTACGAACTTTGGCTGCTATCATGTCGCGGCATTACAATATTCCGAAGCCCTCCACTTGACGGCTCGATGGGAACTAACAAAAACGAAATGCCTCCCCGTCGCCATACTTTTCTTCTTTTCCTTGGTCTTGGCCTCTAAAACTTTAATCAAGGACAACCCTGTCTCAGCGATCCTGTACTGTTAAATCACCTCTCTCTATGGAAAATTTACTGTGGCTCCTTTCCCTCCTTACTGACACCTTTTCAGCTCATAATTGAAGCAAGTTTGTGCCACGCACTTCTTGAACGGGTATCTAAAACAAGATTTTCACTTCACGCCGTATGCGATTCACAGGTAAGCTTTTTTACTGAGTTTTATTACCGATTCTTCTCTTTCTCTTTTCTACGTAAGCGTTGTTACACCTAGCTAAATTGATCATTTTAGTTATATCGTCGCTGGCCCCAAAGGTGATCGAGCACAGCAGACTCAAATTATGATGAAATGCAAGCAAAGTGACTGCGATGTGACCGTGAAAGTGGCCAAGAAAAGGAAACTAGATGTGGTAGCTGACGAGGATTTTATAGTGCTGGAATAAGTTGAGCTCAAAGGATTTGAGACTGTTATATGAAGACTTCCAAGAGGAAGATGGCATAGTTCACGATGTTCATTCATAGATTGTGTACGATTGTTTTTCTATTCGTTTCCTCTTGAAACAAGTACTAGAAAACTGTTCGTGTCATCAAAAGCGACCTTCTTTTCCTCTTCTTTGTCTGTATCAGACTTGTTAGTTTTTAGGTGCTTTCTGTATTTCGGGTTATTTATTTCGGTATTGTTGTCAAGTTTTTATGTTGTTTTGTTGAAGATCTCGTTGTCACAAGGCTTACAGTTTGTTTGCAAGGCAATTCAGTAATGTGAACAGTTAAGCCAATAATAATTAGTGAGCGGCTCCCATGAGCTGTACGAGAATAAAATAGAATTTTAATCCGCTTTTTGTTCCTTTCCGTGGTTCAAACCATATCTTTATCTTCTTGACAGAATCATTGGTTGGTTTGTACATTTTTTTCTGCTCAAAGGCCACACAATCTCATTCGCTGCAGATGAAGGGGCGTGTCTAGCTGGATGGGTATGGCCCGGCGCTAAACCCATTTTCCTCCAATTTTTGAAAGCGAACGAAACTGTACTCTCGAGAGCTCACAGCAGCAGTAATGGTATAGACAGAGCCTGAGATATCATTAAAGATTCGGCGTGAAAGACCTACTCTCTACTTGCCTGAAGTCTCCGTCGTCTCTGGCGCTCCTAAGTGATCTGGAAACTGCCCTGCTTTCCTGGTACAGCTTCTTTTTGAAAAAGGGCACACACAGTGAAAGCAACGCACTTCACAAAAGGCGATTCCTTTTGAGGCTGCTTCGTTCACCGATGATGCAATTTTATTGGTGCAGCATTCCGTTAGCTTACGATAGTCGCAGTTTTACCAGGAGCTTCCATATTGAGTTTAAAGGATAAAGTCTTCGCCGTTGATCATTGTGGGATGCGGCACGCATTCTACTTCCATTCAGAATCGTAGTGGCTTATTGAATGCGATGTGGCCTATACAATGACTTGCGGTGGCCAGCCGATGTACAAGTCAGTGTTTTATCCTCCCAGACGAATCTGGTACCAATTTACCGTCCCCGGAGGGTAGAAGGCTTGGTTGGCCTGGGCGGGTGTCGACCCGGGATTCGAACCCGGCGCCGCGCGAGTGGTAAGCGCGCCACTTGTCACTACACCACCTCCGCCTCATATTGAGTTTATGTTACAACAGTTACCTCTGTGCTATTTCTGTTGTTTTTTCGTGGGCGTTTAGCGGTGGAGGACGAGAAGGAACGACTTTTGACCCAAGATGCAGATGCACACAGCGGCGGCCGTATCGGTTTTTGGCATGAAATGAGCCAGTCTGGAGAAATCGTCCAGTCCAGGGGATCTGTTTTGCTTTGTGGGCAGTTCCGTTCGCTTTTTCTTTGCCAAGTCAGCTTAAAAAGCCCGCACCGCTGCCTCCCATTCTTTATTTTCGAAGGCCTTACCCTAGGACGACAGTCATTTGCACTTCATGTCGATGTCAGTATGTGGGGAGGGTCGCGAAAGTATCATATCCTGTTCCGTTTAACGTTTCGCTGTCATCGGCCCTTTACCCATAAGAAAGTTGCTTGCGTCCAGCAATGCTAACTCTTTAAGCCCGACTGTGACTTAATCCCGTTCACTGGCCCGGCCAACTGCGCTCGATTCAAACGTTAACAATAGCCTTGGTTTCTCAACCACCAGCTACACAGCGATTCAAATCAACCTCGCCTTTTGTTGCCTTTTTCGGGAATGTACGTGCCGGCTTATACGTGTTGCATTTATTGCGTTTATTTTTTTAGACATTTTGAACATTACATGCCTGTGTCAGATCAAGAGTAAACAGAAAACCATGGCAGACGACGCTGCAGCTGCGAAACCAAAACCTGCAAATCGGCCGGACAATACGACGGCTCGACGTACTCGAATGTTGCGTAAAATTAAGGTATGATCTACTGCTTACGGCAATATGGTGCCTAGTCAAAATCCGCGTTGAATTTCTACCGTAATTTGCTCGTAAAGTTAGGACTGGCTGTGAATACTTCGCGGGGTAACATGACCCCCCCCCGCCCCTTACCGAGAGCTGAGCGTGTTTGGGTGGGCCGCACATGCTGCAAAATAGGATTCGACGGCAAAACTTCGAAATGGGGAAAGTTTAACGTAAAATACGTCAGAATAAGGATGACGCTCCATGTTCTGTACTATGTACATCGAAAATTAAATAGAGTGAAAATAAAAATAAAATATCATGGGAGTTGTCCATTTGCGCAAATAATTTATCATTTCTTCTTCAGATCGAAGACGAGTACCTTAAAAAGATGGCTGACGAAATTATGGCCGAAAAAAGACGTCTTACTTATAAACGTGAACTTATCGCCAATATTCTTTGCGACAAGGAATCGGCCGAAACAAGTGGTGCATGAATGAATGCTGGCTCGAAGCGTGACGGATGCAGCCAGGACTTCGGCTTCTGATTACGCGGTATTGATCTGGTATTTGCAAGTGTTTATGTCATTTTATCTTGAGAGTTCGACCGGACTGTACGTAGTTTTTGGTTTTCTACTTTTATTCTGTTGCACGAAAATTTGAAGCTGGTAGAAAGTAATGTTCAATATCAACCGGTCTGTCTAATATAATGTAGATATTTTGGTGGTTTTGTCTTCAAGTCATTGGTTTCTTTTAAATTCCTTGTTTTAGAAGTTTCTCGATAAGTTCTTTTCCCCCTTATTAATGCGTCAACGCCGTTCGACTTGGTGAGACATTTTGCTGGTTCTCTTAGGTATGTGACAAAGAAAATCGTAATTCGCGGGTGTTCGTGGGCGTCGCGTGCGACGTCTCGTCTGCAAAGGACGATGGTTCCAGGTAGTAGATGGCGACAACATGCAATTAAGGACCGAAAACAGTAATGACTGTCTACGATGACGGGGTCTACATGAAGTCCGGTGCTTCATTCGACAGGTTAAAACGAGTTATGAAAACGCCGCGCCCATCGCCGCGCGTGGCGGTGCGGCGAATTACGATCCTCTTTACCGTCTCCTTCTCCAATAGACCATTGCTGATGCCTCCTGTGAAGACCTGTAAATTCCTGTTAAGATGTGCAGTAGCATGAGCTTGGTTCACTTTTGACGAAAGTCTGCACAAATGAGACGTGTAATTTAACAAGTATTAGCAAAAGAAAGTAACGAAGTGTGAAATGCTCTCCCAAGCCGAATAGCACCTGAGCTTCCGTCTCTTTTGTTCTTTTTTGTGTGCATTGATTTGTAGTGTCAGTTGAGACTCTGATTCATCGTTGTTAATACTGTTGACTAAATTACTCCTAAGTAACTTTATCTATCTTTTTACATTGTCTTGATTTTTATCAGCCCTACCGCGACAGTTTCGACAAATGCATTGTTCTGCAGTGCATATTGCTGTTATAATGCTTGGCACATTGTTTGTTTCGATCTCCCAGTAAAAGAAGTATTCCGTAGTTCGTTTCTGTGATATGCTCGTTTAGCGATCAAATACTGTGATCTTTCAATAATGTAATGTTTTGTCAGTTATGCTGATATTTTGACCAGCTTTCATGCTTTTCAGCTCGCTATGACTGCTTTCGAAGAGTTGGGAGTCATTCCCGAATTGGGTGATGCAGTTTCTGAACTCGGATGGGAGTAAGTGTTCAAAGATTTTAATGATAAATTCTGACTATGAAGTGTTTTTTGGTCCAGCGGAGAATCTTTAGGACTACCTACTTGTAAATTTGCATGCAAGTAGGGTAAGACACTACCCTACTTGCAAGTTTTCATTGTTTTAATTTATACTCCATATCACAGCGGTAGAGAGGGCGCGGCTTTATTCCTCACTCGCAGCCGCCGAAATGAAGTGCGCAGCCACACCCTCTCCGCCCCGGGATATGAAGCGTCAGTGGAGCGCCTAACTGGTTTCAACGACTATTTTCGCGTCAAAGTATCGCTTTGTTACGCCCAGCACACGGTTTTTTTACGCTTTGCGTAGCCTTTTCTTTTTGCCCAAAACCCCAAACCCTGGCATGTTTAAACTCTGACGCGAAGCATGAACGTACTTTTAGGGAAGGAAGAAAAAATGGTTTCTCAGTGCAATATTATTCCGCAAAAATAAAATATCTGGTTCGATGAGTACTTCTTCGCTGTCGACCTCTTCAGTCTTTTTTCTCATTTGTCCGTTTTTTTTCAACATAGTGGATTTCCATTTCCAGTGTTTTTTGTTTGATTGAGTTTATCTTTTACGTTCTATTTTTCCCTACAGTCTGCATTTTTCTGAGTATCGGGACTCGAACAATGTTTCGAATCGAGTGAACCTTATTATTAATCTGAGTGAGATCATTTGAGTCAATTGATTTGTGAAACTTTGCTTGTATAAACTTACACAGGTATAAAATTTGTGAATTGAAATCCTATGATTCAGACTGCCAACTCCCATTCAATGCGATGCGATTCCGGCTATCCTTGGTGGAGGCGATGTACTCATAGTGCGTTTCTATGAAGCTTCATATCACCGTGTTTTGCAGTTTGGTTATATTTCATGTGAAAGCCTATTCTAGGCTGCTGAAACTGGTAGTGGTAAGACCGGAGCATTCTCTCTACCGGTGGTTCAAATAGTGTGGGAGAGGCGCAAAGAGGGAACGGGTGGTGGAGCGAAGTCTTGTAAGTTTTCTAATTGTGCTTGTGTCGTTTCACAAATGATTCGCCCACAAGCG
>MU932303.1:0-14427 GCA_036418165.1 Cooperia oncophora | reverse complement strand
AGTTTTTCTATTTCATGGTTTAATTCCGGGGAGGAATTCTCCTTTCATAGAGTGGCCATACTCATGGCGCAAACAGTGACAAGTTAGGCAGTGATGAACGGATAACTTACCGTCCTCGTTCCACTATTCGACCATTCTGCAGTACCATAATACAGTCAACGTTCACTACAGTACTCAATCGATGGGCGACGACGACTCCCGTTCGACTGGCACACAGCTCTTCCAAACATCGTTGGATCGCACGCTCAGTATGCGTATCCAGCGCGGATGTAGCCTGTAACTTTCGTTAGTATAAGTTCACACTGAGTGCATGAAAAGTCAGGCGCCGTTCGGCTTAGGGGGGAGGGGGTTTCCGCACCCTTGTTAGTTTCTTTTACTAGTTCTTGTTGAATTCTGCACGCCTCGTCTTGGTAAGACCTGTAGTCTCTTGTAAAGTGTGAACGAGGCTTTAGAATCGCGTTACTTTATAGGAACCTACAGGTCTCCAAGGGAAGCAGTGATTGATGGGAACCAGTAAAATGCCCGCTCCAAGCCGAACTGCGCCCTTTCACGACATAGAAAATCGTTTCAGACATGGAAATAAATAAAAGCTGGCGCATAATTACTGGTAGAACTTATATTAACTCCTCCGAGATAGCTTTGAAGCACGTGGTAATTATGCCCCACCTGATATTGCATGAAAGAAAGGCAACATTACCTCATCCAAAAATATAAACTGTGGCTTTTTAAGTATGGTCCGTGCAATCGCGACGCGTTGTTTCTCACCACCTGACAGTTTTAATCCCCGTTCACCGACCAACGTTTCATAACCTAAAAACACGGACTGCAATCAAGTCACCATAGTAACCTAGTGACTTAAGAAGCTGGAGTGGGGGTAGTCGGCTGCAGAAGTACCCTCACTTCAGCTCTGTTTCGTTCGCGCTACCCCAACGACTGCGATGATGCAGTGATTCCCTCTAATCAGTCAAGGTACAACAGGCGTCTATCACCTTTGGGAAAGGGCTCTAATTTTCTATAAGAAACAAATTTCTGGATGTTCTTTTCTTTTTCACCTGCCCTACTCCCCCCCCCCTCCACTCCTGTTCAGCGGCACAACAATTCACCTATTCCGACAGCTTATCGGGGATAGATGAATCCCCGCGCCTCCCCCCACTCGACGGTAAAATTATGGATGTTGGTATGATGGTAGATAAGGTGAAAGGTAGTCAATAGTGAGAGAAAGAAACACTCGGTGCAGACTCCTTTCACCTTATCTACCATCATACCAACTTCCACAACCACCATATCATACCGTGGAGGAGGGGCATCTCACAAAACTTTTCCTGTGATGCTCTGCACTGCCTCTCATAGCCTAAAGAGAGGGACGAAAAGGATGAAGACTAATTTTGCACGCTGTCTCTTCCCTCACCTCACCCCCAAGCCCCTTGGCTAAAAAAATCAAAAGTGGCAAACGTCACTGTTGACTCCCTACTGCCCACTCTTGGGAACTCGATCAGATTTCGATCGGTATTTTTCATCGTGGGTACAGTTATCTAAAATTTCGAACCCAGCCGTTATTCAATTTCCTGAACATGAAAACCCATGCCCTTTTGGAGGCGTGACCCGCATGGCACCCGCTCAGACGTTGGCGCCGAAAGAACTCGAAATACCAGATGTGCTGAAAACTTGTTCAATGGGCAAATTAAACCCGTGAGTAAAACACTCGTTTGGCGGGAAAACGCCTGGTAAGTGCACTAGTGCACTTCTGGCGACGGCCTAAAACGGGTTCAGGACTGTGGTGCCGAGCGTTTTTTTTTTGAGCGGATGCTATGTTCACGCGTAAATTGGACGTCAAAATACCCCCAGGAGCATACTTTGGGAAAAATCTACCACTGCGAAAAAAATCTGATCGAAATGCGGCCTGAATTTTAGAGAACAAGGCAGTAAAGGATGAATAGTGATCAAAACCCATAGGAAAATGTTCCGATAGCATTTTTCTACCCCCCCCCTCCCAAATATTACCTTCAGGTAAAGTCATAATTTTGTCATGGATCATTGCAGCCTTTGCAGCCTCGTAAACTTCTTCATCTGTGGCTGACGGACGACCAAAGCGAATATTGTACCTAAAGAAAAAAAAATCAAGATTGTGGTAGTTGCTAGGATTCAGAAAACAAGCTAAAATTGAATGCTTCGAAAAAATCAAACACCGTTGGAATCTTACCGAATGGTGTCATTGAATAGCACCGTATCCTGCGGTACAATACCGATTTGTTTTCGTAATGACCGCAATTTCAAATGGCGTATATCCTTTCCGTCAAAGAATATTGTTCCTTCAGGACAGTCAAAGAGACGGAACAGCAGGCGGATCAATGTACTTTTTCCTCCACCTGATGGGCCTACCTAAATATGAGCGGTTGTTTGATCCGATACTATTCTATAGGTGCAGGACTGTTATTATTGAGGATTTCGTAGACAGTTTCTGATGATGGCTAGAGAATGATAGGAAAATAACTATGTAAGGCGCATGAGAGTCCCATATACACTGCGAAGAAAAGCTCAAAAGAAAAAAAATTACTTCTACCTTCCCCTCGCCCCTACATGTTGATATTTCCTAATTTGAAGAAATCACCCTGAAGCAAATGATTCAGATACCTGGTAAAGAAAACCATTGATTTTCTTTCGGGATTTCATTATAGGGGAGGGGGTATTAAGGCAGTTTTATCTCAGAACTGAAATTCAAGGTGCTGCTCAGTTCAGAGGGACAATCTGGATCTTAGCTAGTTCCTTTGGTTCGTGTTATCATCATCGTCATGTTATCTAACAGGTCTCATTTTGGTCACAATAGTAAACTCCTGTGAACCTGCGACATTGTTCGAGTGACCCACTTTGGTAACAGGAGTTCACTGGTCTTCACAAGGTGGCTTATACAGGCTTCGCTGAATATATTCAGCGCCACCTCCGAACCTAACTGCGCCATTATTAAGAAATCAGTATCAGATAGGAGAACTCACGAATGCGATAGACTGTCCACTGCCCACTTCGAACGAGATGTCGTTCAGTACAACTCTGTTTTCGTTGTAGGCAAATGTGAGCCCCTTCACCATAATCTGTCCACTAGTCGGATGGTATTCAACTGCATTTGGACTATCTCGTACCTAAAGCTAATCATTGCTCAGTTCGTAACTAAAATATAAGGTTACAGTATAAAGTAGGGGGTAAGAGACGTCTCGGGTGTGTAAGACGCAGAGGGGCTCATGCACGCGAAAGATTGCATTATGTGGTGCCAGCCCTGACTTCAACCCCTGGCCATACCTCAAGTCTTGAGTGAAAATTTGCAGGTGCGGGAGCTGCGTACTACGGGGCTAAGACACACTGACTATGGAGTTCGACACTTAAGTAATGTGCCCAAACATAGAAGGTTGGGGCGAACGAAAGGTCGGGTACTAGCGAAGGCCAAATTTTAGGCAAAGCGGATAATAGGGGTTTACTCGGGGTATACTAGAATCCTTGGGGGCAAACGGTCGTTAGGACTCACCAAGCGGTCAGCCCTGCCGCGGTCGGCAGCGCGGCGAGAGAGGCGGGAGAACCGCCTCGCGCGCGTGGCGCTTGCAACCATCCGTTCACATTTAACATCGCTAGTTTACTATGTGGGGTGTGAATTGTGAAAGAAAGGTCGACGCTTCAGACTACTTAGTATAAAACCGCCTTCGTTGACAAGTTTGTCGCGAACGCAAACCTGGCAGGCCCGTGACTTCTCCCGGTGGGGCAGGGACCAAAGTCGCCAACTACACCCGAAACCCTGAGATCGGTAGGCGTGGCCGCCGTACACAGCGCCCCAGAATTCCGTGACGATATTGTGCATTTTGGAGCAATCGTAATTCACGCGGGCCGAACATGCGAACAAGAACAAGAATAGTACTTGTTTTCAAAATTGAAGTATGCCCACGAAACCGCGTCGCTATGCCCCGATGCTCATAAAGCCACGCCTACTCTTCTCATTGCCGGGAAAGGAGTGATCAAGCATAGTTAGAAAACGACATTACAAAGCTGCGAAACTAACGGGAAGGCCTCAGACCCCGCCGAGGACCAGAATTTTCGTGAACTACAGCTAACAGAAGCAAGAAGAAAGCAAAAAAAGTGTGCAGCGGAGAGAAACCCACATCGACTTCTTCGTTCATTAAATCAAACATATTCTCCATATCAATGAAAGACTTTTGAATTGTCCTTAACCAAAATTCTTCGGACTATTTAGAAACATGTATAAGACTAGAAAGACGACTGAAGAAAAACCAACCTGTACACTGTCCCAAAAAAGTTCAGTGGAGAATACAATTGAAGAATGTATGTAGTGAATAAAACGTAATCTCCTACCTATAAGCATATAGTGAGACAAAGGTCAGGATTCCTCCAAAAGCTATCAGGGCAGCATTTGCCAAAAACCAAAACTTGTCGAAAACCTACTGTCAATTCGTGGTCAACGGTGACCAAATAAGCGACAAGTACAGAACCGGCTGTCATTCCGAGACCAATTGTGCCGTTCTGTAGGAAGTTCAGCAATGCCAATGATGCATTAGATCGCCATTCTGCCAACTGAAAGCTGAAACAAAATCCTAGTAAGAAGGCCAGAGCCCATACAACAAGAAACGAACTTTTCGATGGCGACTCGGAAACGATCCACTTCATATACTTCATTGCCGTAGTATTTTACCGTCTCGTAGTTCAACAACGAATCCGTTGCGATGGCACTGCTGGCATTCTCCTTTTCATTCATGTCCCGACGGAATTTCGTACGCCATTCCGTTACATATATTGTCATAGCTAAAAATAAAACAAAAAAGTGAGACTGAAATATCGTAACCCAACAAAGTTCGACTATTTGCGGCCCAAAACCTGGGAGCGAATTCTTTGAGATGCTAAATACCCAGTTGCTTCTCAGATGATACCCCTTCCACTGCCGACTAAACGAATCACCAGACACCTCCCATAAACCATCAGAAATAATAGCTTGTGGCGTCGCCGGGAGACCAACAATGAGAAATATTCACCCTGACCAAATGCGATCCCTTCCCTTCCGATCTGGATCACCATTTTCAACGCATCTCAGGAGGCCCCAAGCTAAGGCTACAAAATTTCAAGCACATGACCTTCCCCACTTGTCCTACACGTAAGGCACATAATCGCATTCGGGATGATTGCTGCTAAATACGTCCCGCTTTATTACTATAATAAATTTTCCCTAAATTTTGCAGTCGAGCGAGATGCAGACAAAGGCAACGGAGACAAAGCGCGCATGGGCGGGTAGAATCAAGTATTGAAAGTCATTTTCTTGAGGTGCATTTGAAATGAAATTAAATTACACAACTGTCGCCCCACAAGCAGCAAATACGAATCGCCCGTTATTAGTTCCCCATAAAGATGATGAACGCTCTGTCAACACCAACAATCTGATCTGCCAAACAAAGAGAAGTTTTTATAACAACTGACGCCGCCTCCGAACACAGCGTCCCATTATGCGACCGAATAGCTATCCCGTTTGGGAAACAACTTGCGTAAAAATCGTAACACCGGGGAAGTATGAAACCTTACTGAGGTATAGAATCATCGTCACCAGTACTATTCCACCGAAATAGAAATTGAATGTCGAGAAGAAAAAAACCACAGCTATTATTTACAATAAAAATCCGCGGATTGTTTGGCACGATGGTTGAACAATAATATACGCTGGAAAAAGCAAACTAAATTGATACGGTTCCAATCAATAGCGATGAGTTCGATATCACCAAAAAAAGAACAAGTGACATGAAAGAACGTGCCACCAAGCCGTTTCAGAGTGGATTAACATATTTCACTCTGAGAACGTTTAAAAGAAAGTAACTCAAAGGCCAAGTTTGGCACGAATTGATTTTTTTCCTGCTTGAAACTGGCTAGTAGGGCGCTGTATAGTTTGGGGAAAATGGCGAAAGAACGGAGTGAAACGGTCAAAATCCTGCGAAAAAAAGCCTCCGTCCTCAGTGACTTGTAAATCAATTTCGAGGAGTTTCTCGGTAGGCCATCTTACGCAATCAACCGCTTACGCCGAAGATATACGGCTGCAATATTGTGTACCCATGTAATGCATGCAGCAAACTGGAGGCCGCTTCATACCAGTCCCTCTTCGCTTTCATAATTCGCATGTCAACAAAAAGAAGGAATACGAGCGTCACACCGGTTCCGTCCCATTTGGCGTGGCGGGCGTATGGGAAACCGTTAAGTTGTTGCCTCGATTAGGGTCCCATATAAGGGCACTCTTCCTCGGGGTGTCCAAGTCGCGCAATTCTCGTCCCTGCCAGAAGGAAATTGATTCCTAGTTCGCCTTGGGAGGTTATCCGTCCAACTGCCTTTTAAAATACGGTTACATCAAATGGTAATAATCTCAGTTCTGAAGAGCTTACTTCAGAATGCTGTTCACTGAGCTGGTACCTCTGTCCATGACTCGAAGAACAAGACCGGTTTTCCGAGAAGATGCCATCGAGAGAAAGAGAGGCAGATGTGCGAACCACGCTCAGCTGAAAAAGAAACTTTATTGTTCGCCCATTCTCTTATACAAAAGTAATCCCATCGTGAACATGGTAACACAAAACAAGAAACACACCCCGGCCCAAATTACAGTCTCCTCCCGCCTGGCTCAGCGTTTTGCGCCAATGAGACCAAGCGGACGCAGACTTTGATTCTTTCCTTTTCCTTTTTTTCCCACCTTCTCAAAATAAAAGAACATTCTTGAAGCAATTAAAAAAAACTACTGATAAAACTTCTGCTTCTATGATAAAAAGCAGAACGTGCTTAGACTGACGTTAAAATAGCAAATGACATGAAATTCTCAGGTTAGATCTAACCCTCTCAATTCCTAGTCCCGTGTAAAACTTGGCTTTGTATAGGATCCATAAATAAGAGCGCAAAAATCAGGTTTTCAGGAAACCACCCATGGGCTGAAAATTTTGGGAAGGTAACTGGCAACAGAATAGTTAAAAAGAACAGTCATTGAAAAAGTCAACTAAATAAGAACCAGGAAACCAAAAAGGAATACATGCCCAAGTTACCATACCTGTTCCACTGCCCTGTAGAATTTTTAAAAGTCAGAAATATAGATAAGAACGTAAGGTGAAATGGTTTTCCGGTTTGCGCAAGTCCGCGTCCATAAACAAGCGACTTCAATTACTTCGCAAATTCGTGTTCATATAGAGGTAAGTCAAAGTATGAAGTGTAAGCTTCTAAGGTACATTTCGCGATAAACTCGGGCTAAACCTCAAATGTGTCAGCAGATCCGATAGGCGATTGTGGAGGGTGTACTACATTCAAAAAGTGAAAATTTGGAAGAAATCCAGCGTAAGCTGAATAGTTGGGCCCATTAGCATTCTTGTAGGCCCATGCCAAAGCCTGTAGCTCACCAATCCTAATATAGGAGGACGACTTATTAAATTCCTATTAGACGGATTAGCAAAGGTCCTTTCTCACTGTCCCTGATTTTGTATTTTTTTATTTCTAAATCCAATAAGGCAAATAGGCATCAATCAACAGTGCCCCACCTATGTAATAGGCAGGTCAACGTTCTCCTTCTCCCAAAGCTGGGGAGGCTGGGGAGTCGAGTAAGTCAGCGACCCCTCGATCGATGTCATCAAGTTGCTGACAGTTCTCTCACCTCAGGAGGCCTCAAGGGGGGACACTTGGTAATCAGTTGGGTCCCATGCCAAGAAGAATATTGGTGAGCGAGGTTCCCTTGGTCTCCCAAAGGCCTTGGCTCCTCGATTATTTTGGTAAAGTCTCCATAGCAGCAAACTGGATTTCTTCGTGTCACGAAAGAGTGCCAACAAAGATTCCGTCGCAATTTCATTTAATCTCCAACAGTCTTCCACGGGTTGTCTGGACCTCAGGACCGTGAAATCGCTACAAGCTACCGTGTGTTTCTCACAGGGCAGTTCGTTTTGTAGCGTTCCGCTTTTCGGCGCTCACAAGCGCCACAAGGAAGGAACCAACTCTTGGAGTGCAATGACAAATGGCTTTGCTTAAGGGTGCGTCACTTGTCGAGACGTCAAATGGTAATTTGGTATTAGACTGGGAATCACAAAGGACCTCATCCTTACAACTAACCAGCTTCCAGAAGCTTCTTCCTGAACGAGGGGGCGGTGAAAGAGGAGACTAGATGGGTTACCCCCGGTTGCCACCGCGAGCCATCCGCAATGGGGTATCCCTGTTGTATCCATGTGAGCAGTTAAACTTTCGATTAGGCCGAGGTTGCTAGGTGATGTGAACGACCTGCCACTTAGGGTACATCCAAGTCTTTGTCGCCAAGGCCTTGCGCCACTAGCCTCCTCCGGATTCCTTATTTTTGGACAGCTTTTTCGGAGAACGGTGGAGTCCCTACATACTTAGTGAAGGGCGGTCCCGACCGAGTTTGTTTTTTCGAAGGACGTGTCTCCTTTCGCGAAGCCACGCACCAACGGCGTAAGCAGTCCCCTGATGGTAGCGGGTGTCCTCCCGGCAAATGCAGTTGTAAAAATGTTGCCCGCAGAACGCTGGCCGTCCCCGCTTCTATTGTGGAAGGAGCCCAAATAGAACGACGATTTGACCCTCGAAGCTGTTCCTTGGTGGGAAAACTTAAACAAAAAGTCGGATAAACCCACGGAAAGGAGCAAGCGACTTTCATATAAACTCTTGGCGGAAAGGAAACTCGGAAATGTTTCCTATCAACTGTATCTTACACCAGATGTTGGAGAGAATCGAGACATAAAAAGCCGCAACAGTTCAAGAAAACAAGGCTTTGTTTCAGTCTATAGGCAGAAGGCCCTAATTCGCAGCTATTTAATTTATTTTTTATTGTAGCTTCTAGATTTACTTGATTCTCAATCGTGGCCCCGAATGTTTTGCAGCTTATTTGACTAAGTAACCGTAGAGAATGCAAGAATCAAATAACAAAACCCAATCCAGTTTGCCCTGTATAGAGGAAGGCGAACATTGATGAGACGTCCGAATAGCGAGGAAACAAACAGAGAAAGCTTAAACTTGGCGCAACTGTAGGGACAAGCTTTTCTTTGGCCAAACATATGGTAGAATCAAGGTAATCTTTCGTGAGAAATTCGACCATGTCTAGAAAACGGAAATTGATAGCGCAACTAACGAGTAAGGAAGGGCAAATGTTTTGCAAAATAGGTTAATTCACATAAAACTGAAGAAATACAAGACATTAACTTTTACTGCATTGGCGATTTTCACTTCGCAATAGTCGGATTAAACACATAGTAGAGCCAACCCTAATCAAAATGGTGGGGACGAAATCCATCATGTAAAACACGAATTGGCATTTTAAATGAATCTGCAAATTTGTGAGAATCCAGAAAAAAAGGTAAGTCCCCAATCCAGTAAATGACCGCCCCTTCTGATTTAGTGGGATGCGCTCTAGAGGAGGCTCATTGTTTAATTTGAGGCAACCAAGTTTACCAATTACCTTTCCAGGAAATCTCAAATTGAAGAGAAGTACAAAAGTAAATTGCCACCTTGTCGTAAAAATGACAACTCCCAAGGCAAATAGGGGTAACAGATCAAAACAGACAGCTAAAGAGTAAGATAAGGCCAGCGGAAGAGGAAGATGTGGGAGATCACGCCATTTGATCAAAGAGCTCAGATTCACTAACCAGAATATCTGGAATGACACAATTGTAATCTGTTTCATGAAGTTTATTCAGTTTCCCGAATCGGAGGATTGGAATAAGAGGCGGTACATGGACTTTCCAAGCCGATTCGGCCCGACCCGGCCATGGCAACCAGGGTCGCAAAGTAAAGAGAGTGGCAAATCACTCTCAAATTAGACTTTTATCCTGATACAAAGGCATTTGAGCAACGGCACAAGCAAGTTTTTGCAGTGAGAGCAATACCTAGTGCTTCTAATATCGCTTCGCAGAAAATTTTTTCCACCCCTTCAACCCTGTTCTAGCCACTTGACATCCCCTGCTTTTTTCCAAAACCTTACCGTATTACGTTCAACCTTACCGGATTACGCCTGAAACTAGATTCCCTATGTAATTTGGTGGCTGACGTGGCCACCATTCCCAGGGGCGTCAGTAATTGTGAAAGCAACGACTTGAGCTGCTGTTATTTGATTGGATGATTATCGGCGGCTTCGAGTTAATGAGTGAAAATCTTCGTGATATGATCATTACTTGTACGGATTACAAAAGCCCAACATATCCCATATTCATGCGATACAACCATTTACATATGGGAGTCGGAAGAGGAGGCCGCTATGGAGCTCGTCTACGGACTCCCACTTCAACCCGAAAAAATTAAGAAGACAATAAAAATTAAGAAATAGAAAACGTTACTCACCACTCTAGCGATAGAGAATGCCATCAGTGTGTGACTGTATTTATGGACATAGAACGAATAAAATATGAACGATATGGACACAGCAATAAGAATAAATTTGCAGATGATAGCCACAAAGAAATTCACTGGGAGGTTTCCTTAAAGATCGCTGTTTTATTTTTAGTTAATACATTTCCAATGAAACCCTTTCTGCTGAAACGGTCCAAAGTTCCGGAAGTATGTACAGTACCGAAAACATTTCGCATTTGAAGTTGGGTAGTTAAGCAGAAGCACGCAATGCGGATTTGCTGAAAGCACTGTCTGGAAAATCACGAGTTCGAAACCTACGGGGGCAAGCAATGCCTTGCAAAATTGCGAGCATGTTGATGTCCTGACAAGAAATCACTCAGACAAAACGGCTGAGAAAGAAACGCGTCACGATAAAAGTAATCAGAAGTTGCAAAAGCTTCGATAATAATGCTAGAAGGTCATAGACAAAAGGCGCACAGAACTCTCGACCAACTTCTCAGTTCCATATGAAAAGGTTACTGGAGCACTCGGCCAAAAGATAACAGGTCCGGAGACAATAAGCAGGGGAACACTGAAAAGCCGAGAGTGACACTCCTCGCAACCAGCGACGGTTTGCAGTAAGGACATCTCCAAAAGAGAGTTTCAGAATGTAGTCTTTACTATCACTGGTGCTCCGTTTGCAGGAACGTGCAGTAGTATGTGATAAAGGAAGAAAAGTAAGGTTCAGCAGCATGCCCGATAAAGGAGGTAGAAATCAGGACTTCCCACGGAAGAAGCGCTGATCCATAGGCAAGTACCATAAATGACAGCCGCACTTCGCTGAAGTCAAGGTGAAAGATGAAAAGGTGAGCCTGGACAACGAGGACATCGGGGTGGTCATTCAGACGGTTGCTGTCCAAACGTGAGCACTTGCTGAAACAGACTGAGGTAATTTCATAGGCAAAAGCCCTGTATTTCGAGGTTCTGGGCAAGTAATCGCTACGCGGAAGCCTCAAAGAAGATGTGGGAGGAAGCCATCAAAAAACCATAAAACATAGTCACGGCAAAATAAAGTGGCCTATTACAGAAAGTGGCATTTGCGTCGGGCGGAACCCCTAAAGAAAATAAGCCGGCGATTGCAGCAAAGAAGACTGAAAATAGGACACGAAAGACTGGACGCGTAAAAGAACCCAGGTTGGATTTCCACTAGCACAAGGAGTGAAGGAAAGCCCACTGCGCACCAAGTATGAACTCAGAAGAATAAAATAAGTAAAAAATGCGGAAGAAAAAAAGCTCACCTACTCTTCGATACGAAACACCCCTTGGCATACATGCGAGCATAAGATTCAAAATCGCCAGAGCAGTATAGATACCGAAACCGATCAAATGATCGCAACCGGGTCGAATTGGCCAACCGGACCGACATTTGTCAAAATCTTCGTAAGGTGATGACATCCTTACGACTCTGAAAAAAAGAAGAAATTTAGCAAGTAATCAAAATTTGATCAATGTTTGGATAATTCATACGAAAATAGGAGACGGTTTGCGATAAGATGGACGAATGAATATCAGAGAAGAATAATGTAGACGGCTTTAATTCGCGAGAAAGGCAACAACTTTCATAATTAAAAAGACGTAAAATTTCACATTTTGCTACAACGCGTACCGCGAAAATGAAACAAACGAACGTTTTCGCCGATATGTGCGGTTGTGAAACGAAGATGCAGAGCACAGCTGCGATAAGGAGTAAGAGAAGTATGAAAGACTAGTGCTTATCGTAGCTGGGTGCAACAGGCTGGAACCAAAGCAGCGACAGAAAGCTAAAACTCTTACACTCAAGAGTCGAGCAGATTAAGTCCTCCCTGCTTCGATGAATCAGTTTTACCCTGAGATAAAGAGCTTCTCAACCGATATTGATAAGGAATGGAACCAACTAAAGTAAGCCACTAGCGGTCCAAACCCTGCACACTGTTTCTGTCAATTGCAAAAGTTAAATTTTTGTCAGAGGCACTCGTGACAGGATTACTGGGGGCGGGCTGTTGTTGCCAGCGTCACTGGTGGAAAGGCTGCGAGAAAGCCTTTGGTCATACCCTAGTCGGTCCTTCCACAAACGGCGATAACCGCTCGCCCCCAGCCATGGTGCTCACTGCCTTTGACGCAAAAAGCTACGGAAATCCATAGTTCCATGTAACGCATTCATAGGTGAGCTATGACAAGCCTTTGTTTGCCATGTCGAAGCCCACAACATTTTTTTTTGAGTAGCTTTCGAAGATGTTATGAAAGTTTAGGGACGAACCATTTTTCAAGAACAGATTCTTATGCTCATAAAACTGAACGGAATTCGAATAATTTTGACTTTCGTCTTTCACTTCTTCCTTTGGAATGATCATCATAATAACTAAATGGCGCAAGATAATTGAAGACATGGTTAAGAAAACCAACAAAATCTAAAGAAAAAAGAGCTCTGAAAAAACCTCAGAATAAGAAAAGTAAAAATAAAAGAACAAGAACAGCTTTTCTTTAAGAGCAGGTCCGTCTTACTAATCACAATATAGAACTGTGTGAAACGCAAGCACTCTCAACAAAATAAATTCTCAGAGTAGCACCACAAGTGGGAAATTCTTACCAAGCACTTTTATTGCTGCTCTAGTCTGAACCACCAAGTGTTTAGATTCCATACAAGATATGACTAAGGACTTTTAGGAATGATTAGCGCAAATTATAGTAGTATTCGAGTCTAAGTTCCCACATCAGCAGTGAATTCAATGTATCGATTCTCGCGTTGTTTTGTGGTACGTGGGAAAATGTATTTTCGTCTATAAAAGATCAGCATCAACCGCTGTCACACGCCACCCTCATGCAACCCGCTGTTTCACTTAGCGGGCGGAATCGCTTGTGCGTTGGTGTCAACAAAAAGTTTCTCATTTTGTCTTCGATTAGAAAAGGAAAGTGAGTTCGAAAAAAGCACATCAAACGACGTTTTCTGGAGGTGAAACACGAGAAAAACTGAAGGGGAGAAGCACTGTTAGTACCATGATGGCAACTAACGAGGTACCTGGCCATTTCAGGGAGCGATTCAGGATGAGTGTTATAAATCATGGGGGCAGTCGGCATTCACGATTCAACACGATTCATTCGACGACATACGCACAACAAATAAATGTCTTTTAGTGTGTCTACTTCGAGGACTGTTCATTTCTGCCCCTCCCCGCTCCCGCTTTCTGATCCTTTTTTCATAAGGAACGGAAAACCCCGATCGTTCATAACTAACGGGACTTTTCACTGTGTTTTCACTAATTAGCTAGAGTTGAAAAACTGATCAGTCACAGGTGCATGTCGCGATCACAGATGATGGCTAAGGACGTCCGAATACGACTGGCAAGGTGATAAGAAGGTAGTGAAGGAAACGACAAAAATACCGCCCACAACACACCAAAATAGAACCGCTGAATAGGTCGGAATCGACTGAATTCCATATTCTCCAGTACATGACAATCACGATCTGGGCGACATGTAATTATTACGTACCAAATCTTTTTTTCAAGCCCCCAATTTTCCGGTCCTCCCACAAAATCCTGTGGATGGACCAAATCAATCAAATCTCTCGTAAGCCTCGCGTGGGCTTCACACAACTAATATAAACGGTAACTGATGGCGGGACTGTTCCTTTCTTCACATCTACCTTAATTCCAAACTGTGCAAACATATTCAGTAATGATCAACATCCCCTCGAACGTCTCAGAAAAAAAGAGGTGCGATCGTTTTCAGAGCCACAGTTATTCGGTGAATCGTGGATCTTCAAGCCAGTAAGGCTATGCTCGATGTTTAATGCTCAACAACTAGCGAACGACGGCTGTCCACAACGACCAGCCGTCTCCACGCTAGAATAGCGCTGCTTGGGGGGGGGGGATAATTTTTGCACTTTTGCTATTTCGTTTTGTAATTCATGTCAACCAACAGGCCTAATTTGGTGAGACCTGTGAAGCTGCGAATGTAAAAAAGACAATTTGGTCCCAGGATTCCACAGGGTTCCACAAGGTGAGCTGTACAAGCGTCGCTGACTTCCATCTGGCGCCACCACCACAAACCAAACTGGCCCATTAT
>MU932302.1:0-13156 GCA_036418165.1 Cooperia oncophora | reverse complement strand
TCCCAGAAGACCGTCAGAGATCGCTGACCTGCCCATTAGGTGGGACAATGTTATGGCTAACGATGGTTATATTGTTGATTAGCTTGCATTGTTTGCTGAGTTGTAAAATAAAAGCAGAAAAACATCCAATCCTATCAAAACTTTTTGATCAACCTAATACCTTTCTGTGAATACCTTTTCGCTGTTCCGCAGACATAGGTCCACTCTCGAAAGCTTCCTATTTCCTGTCACATAGGAGGCATCAATAATACGGGAATATGCATTAGTTGGATAAGTGTCGTGGCTTCCATCCCACTGTTTATCCTGAAAAAAGTTCAGGTTAGGGCACCAATTAAGCCATGTTGTCGCCAAACGAGGAGGATGGCTCCACGCAGTTGAAAGACGTCTGTTTGAGGTGTTCCAAGCCATTTCTCTTCCACTTTCGCAATTGAAGTCACTCAGCAGTCGCTTTTTTGTTTTTGAATGCCCGAGCTATCTGCAATCACGGGAAAGTCTTAACACGTTGACGACAACGCGGTTTTTACTTTTCGGCCTCGTGGGACACGCGCGCTTTCTTGAACGCCACAAGCGCGGTACGCATACAATTCAAGCCGTCCCACGAAGCGCTTTTTTGGAGATTGGATCGAAAAACCTGGTTTAGAGAGCAATTGTGAAGTAAGTCAATTATTTACTATGGAAAAATCTGGGCTGGCCAACTCTCTTTGCACCAGGGTTTGTCTGTACACCAATTTTTCTATGAAAATAGAGCTTTCTCATTAGGGTTCGGAATACCAGTCACCTATATTTGTTCATCATTAATCAGTGTTGTGATTGTCTGCGTAGTTGCTTCGCAAAGAGTTGAACAGCCAAACTAGTTCAAAGGAGCGAGCAAACCTATTCAAGCTCATTAGGCTCTTTCACAAGAAGTCTTCGCCTAAAATAGTGTCGCCTACCAAATCTATTCATGGACCATGTTGTTGAACGAGTATACTAAGATTGGCCTGGAGAATGCTCATAGGAGAAAAAAATCAGCACTTAGTGAAGAGGTAATGGGATTTGTCTCTTTGACCGCTGCATTCGGTACAATTCGCGGGTCCCACCGGTTTCCCACAAAGCGCGCATCAAACATGGCGCATCACGCCAGCTCGTCAATGTGTTGAAGGCCAGTTGGTACGAAATTTTTTTTTTTTAAATTCCTCAACATGAGTAGGATTTAATACGCCTGGCCAGAAACGGAGATTCAGCCGCACGCGAGCAGCGCTGGCCCCCTTAATGACTTTTCCAAGGGAGGTGCCCTTATAAGGGCCCTATCAAGCCACAACATACCGACGCCCGCCCGCCCACAAATGGACGACCGTTCCTGACGCTCTAATCGATTCATTTGCTAAGCAAATTATGAAGCGAAGGGATTGGTATGAAGCGGCCGTGATGCTGCATGGATATATGAGTACACATATGCAGCCGTACCTTCGGTAGCGGTTATTGGCAAGATGCCTACAGGAAACTCGTCCAAAATTGATTCTAACACATTGAGAACGGAGGCTCTTTCTTCGCAGGATTTTGACCGTTTCACTCCGTTCTTTCGCCATTTCCCCACTATATAGCGCCCTACTAGCATTTTAGGCCGAGCACCAAATCATCGTGCCAACTGCCTTTAAGTCCTATCCGAACTTGTGGAACACCATCCATTTAATGTTTATGTAGGGAAGCCTACATTCAAGTTTTTTGTTTCGGCATTTGTACCCTCCATATCATAGAGATAGGACATAGTTGGGCGTGGCTGCGCGCTTCTTTCTAACCTACGGCTACTGCGCTTCATGTGTAATATTATCGTTTCGATGCAACTGTACTCATGTCCTGGTCCAGTACGCTGCAGAATGACAGTTGACAAGCGCAACTTCACGTCTTTTTTTGCTTTCATTTATTCGAAAAAGTTCTTCCGAGAAGACCCTACTCTTTCGATAGGGTGGCCTCATGCAATGCGCAATGAGTAGGCAGTTAGGACCTCAACAAAACTGATGGAGTGATGAAGCTTCCTCTACAGTTACCTTTGATCACCCTCCATCTTACTTTAAAACATTCTCTAGAATTTGGTCCAATCCTAACTCATAAGAAAATTAGTTAGTACGTAAGAATTTCAGGAAGGAAAAGATATGAGCCACTGTTCGTTACAAAGTGGAGTCAGTGTTGGCGTCATCTGTGAAGAGGAAGTCTTTGAGTGAAGTGAGCGTTATCGAACCTACGCTTCTTCGTTTTATGAGTTGTGAACATTTCCATGGCAGACCCAAAAATGCACATATGTGCGCACCACCCATAAATTCATCATTGCAGATAGTTTAAAGTCTTGGTAAAACTGTGGCGACTGCTTATTTATGTATAGCAAGTTCAGATTAGATCGCGCTGCGCCGGCGGTGCACTGCCGCGCATTGAAAACTGCACAGAAGCAGTTCTACTTTATGTTCTTTTCTTACGGTAGTCAATTTCTTTATTTTTACTTTTCTTCATTCTACCATGAATCTCTTTCTCTTTTTTACTTTGAAGGCACTTCCGTATACATTCACAGCGTAATACAGCTTCAAAAGGAGATTGCCTGTGAATAGCCTGACTTATTGAGAGAAAGAACCCCGAAAAGCGCCCGCAATATAACCCTCTTAATTTCAATAATCGTTGATCACTGCGACGAGCGCAGTGGTCAAGATAATTGTAGATGGCAAAACGGGCCGCGTACACTGGCAAGACGAGAGGGGAGGCCACAGAAAATTGGCTGGGCGAGAGAGCGCAATGGCAAACTATCGACAACGACCGTCAGTGGAGGCTCGGCATGGGCCTACGGGCGCCAATGGCGCCAAACAGTGAGGTCGTGTGATTCTGCTTACTGGTTTTTTCCAATTTTAAAAAGCGATTTGGCCTCTGACAGTAGCCTGCTTGGCCTCGTGCATGGTGGTTATTGAGGACCTAGCCTCGGCGAAACCAATTTATCGCGGAGTGCCTTTAACATTGAATTTATAATGTAGTTTTTGATCTAGAGGACACTTGTGTGGTAATGATTTTATATATCGGTTGTCGACTTAATTATTCGGTCTCAGGCGCGTTGCTAGAATTGGTTGTCGTTGATGTCTTGCAGTGCGATGCATTCATGTTGATCACCGATACAGAAAATTGAAATTGGAAAACGCCCATATACAAAAAGCATTATCATTTTTGTACTATAAAAACACTATGAAATTCAATGTAAGGAAAGAAAAATAGGAGCTAATAATCAAGTAGAAATGAGAAACAGTGAAAAAGGGATTGAATACCAGAAGAAAGAACAAGGGAAGCTGGGTTCTGGTACAGTTGCCATGGCGGCAGTTGCATCGCGGCACTAGTTGCGGGCACAAGTCTGAACGCTGCCTAAGCTGGTTTTCTCCATTCATTCGGAGTCGCCAACCGATGTGGACATTTAAGTCCCCGAGACGAGATAATGTTTGCGTGGACTTTCGGATCGACGCGGCCAGGTATTTGGGAGAGATCAGTGATTTCTGGGAAAATTGGGGAATCCCTGCCAAGCAAGCCGTTTCGGTTGATAGAAATTGGCAAGTTCTTAAAGACACATAGTACAACAAAGACACATGGCACAGAGTTCTCAACAATTGGTGTATGTGACTAGCAACCCCCAGCTGTCGAAGCACAGCGGTTAGGAATGGAGATACAGGACCGTGAAACACGCTAGTTCGTCCATGCTCCGCCCAATGCCTTTTTGCGGCGCAGATTCCCGTCCTTCATAACATCCGTCGTAAGCGCGCGTGTCGCGTGCGGCTCCTTGGCACTTTGCCAAGTCCTTTAATTGCGCTTTCAAATACAAGTAAAACGCAATTTCCTGATGCGGATAACATTGGGAGGAGGTGCTGCAAAATAAGAAACAGGAGATGATGACGAGGGTCAGAACTTGAAAAGCAACTGTGCCACTTCTGCAACATCCCTCGGAGGCCGCGTATGTCCACGAAACATGAAAATAAAAACGGCATACTCGTTAGTTTAATACAAGCAAAACGCAATTTCCTGATGCGAATAAAATTTGAGGTGTTGCTCATGCTTCAAATCATGTACAAGCGACATGAAGATGACATAGGCTATGAATGAAGCACAACGATGTTAATGTAAATAAAGCAAAAATGAAAAAAACAAGGAAAGGCAAATTAGTTAAAATCGCCTGTAAATTTCTACGATCCGGCGCGAATCCGGCGCCAAAGCCATAGAAATACTTAGAACAAACGAGTGAGACGCTTGGGCTGTTTTTATTCTCATGTTTTGTGGGAATGCGCGGCCTCTGATGGATACTGCAGATGCAGCCGAGTTGCTCTTGAGTTCTGGCCCTCGTCATCATCTTCTGTTCTTATTTTGTAGCACCTCCAATGTTATCCGCATCAGGAAATTGCGTTTTACTTGTATTTGAGAGCGCAATTAAAGGACTTGGCAAAGTGCCAAGGAGCCGCACGCGACACGCGCGCTTACGACGGATGTTATGAAGGACGGGAATCTGCGCCGCAAAAAGGTATAAGGCGGAGCATGGAGGAATTAGCGTGTTTCATTGGTCCTGCTATCGCATACCTGTGGCATGTTTGGCGGAACCACGACACATCGACATCGGGGGGTGATGGTCTATCTACCACAATTGTTTTTTCAGGTACCATTGAGTCTTTGAGCCTGACAGCACGAGCTTCGCTAAAATACCGTGTGGGACTATCCTTAAGAGTCAACACTCACTTTGTAATTTCTTTCTTGACGGGGCTAACTGTAGTGACACGAAATCGAGGAAATGAAAATTGAATTCCAATAAAATGTGATGAGGAATGCGACTTCGCAATTTGTATACTTGCTTTGTTAAGGGTAAAATCGTGGTTGCCCACAAGCACGAATCGAAACTTCCGATTGGACCAGAAGACAGTCTGCACTGGCGCACGGTGAGTTGAGTGAATGGAACATGTTATTTACAAAGTCTCAAAGCTGAGGGGTCTTATTGAAGGCCTTTTCGGCTACTTTTCTTTGTACTGAATTACTTAGCAACTCAAAGGCAGTAGGCACGATGGCTGGGGTGGGCGGTTACTGCCAATGTTACTGGTGAAAGGGCTACGAGGGCGCATTTGGCCCAACCTACTCAGCCCTTCCACCATTGATGTTGGCAGTAACCACTTGTTCCTAACCATCGTGCTTATGGTTAGCGCCTTTAATTCAAGCCCGCTACGCTCATTTTGTAGTCATGAACACACATTTAAGCGGTGAGACAGCCGACTTTTACCCATACTGCGCTTTATTCAAAGTAATGACAAAATGCAAATATCCAGTAGTAGTGAACGATTCCCGTCCGAGACCTGAACGATCACTGTTTTGCTTCAGCTTCGGCATCTGGATCACGAGAATCTGAATCGATTCATAGGGGTATGTCGAGATGGACCCCAGATGCTTTCTATATGGAAATACTGGTCACGTGGAAGTATTGATGACGTGATCGTGAAGTATTCATCAAGAATCGATGGATTTTTTGTGTTTGCATTCATCGAAGACATGTCACATGTGAGTAGTTTCTCAAAGAAGTGGTCCGCGATGTCCAAGTGATAATGTAAAAGATTGTGTGGAAAATGTGATATGGTTAGCCACATATGTACAACCTTGTGCGATGGTGAAAAGTATCCAACTAAGCCGAAAGTGCTAAGGGTCAAAGTTTACAAGTGACACATCCTTTGTCCAGTGATTCCGCCTCCAACTGTTCCTTCGATGTCCGCTCTGCGAGACTACCAAACTAGTAGCAGGAAATGAGTGTGGGCACTGCACCGAATCGAAGAAATCAACACATCCGCGAACATCTGCCACAGGGCTGCAAATGCCGCCCGCGTCCATGGCTCTCGTGGTGGGAACGTAGCTCAAAAACAGACAAGGTGCATTGAATAACAAGCCGGAACAACTCCACACTGTGAATTCGGAGAATCCCTGTCGAGCAATATTCTCACGAATCGTTCCAAATGGGAACGAAACCGCCGGCTTCCATTCTGATATCAAAATGTTTGCAAGTAGAAGGGTCGGGGGACGTGCTTACAACTTCTCCCAGACAGTTCTTTTCCGTCAAAAGCTTTAGAGGACTAGATGGATTTTCGATACTACTTCAAAATCTATACTTCTTTTGAAAAATCGGCCACTTCAAAAAGGATTACCCTTCAATGGGTTTTGCTAGTTTTCCTTATTTTCTAGCGAAAATTAGTTGCTCGTGAAGTGTGTATAAATCCGTTTTCGATAAACCATTATTAATAATGGGCATTTAAGGCATTCCTACTCTCACCGCTCTTCCACTGAAGTTTCACTGGCTTCCTCCAATCGAGAGAATTGCTAGTTGGCGACCACTGGTAAAAGTGAATGAATATCCGACTACGGCTTGAACAGGGTACAACTTCATGATAAGCTGATCGCAGAAGGTAGGCACTCACGTTGTCAATTCATTCTGATTATTGATGGGACCATTTCTTTACCATGGGCATCCTTGGGCTTGCATGGAAGCTTGCAACCACCGTCAAGTCCATTCTCCCAGACAGGGTTGTCGCTGTTGTCGAGATCACTGAATGTAGGTCAAGCATAAATTTCAGCCATGAATGAGGGACTGAGGAATTACCAACCTTCTATGGTTTCGTCATTTCAACAGCGCCGTTGAATTTTGTAAAAGTGCTATTTCAAGCAAGTTTACCCTTTTCCGAATGATTATAGCAAGAAAGGTCTTCCGGCTCAGGCTAAAATGCAGACGAAGGACCGAATAGCGGCAGCCTCGGACCCGGAAGCTTTGATGTGAATGGCCATCCATAAGACGTGGGCGGAGCCGCCAGTGAGGGCGAGGTACCGTAACGCGACGCACGCAACGCGTGCTCCCATCAACGAGCGATAACCCTGCCGTGGCAGCTTTGAGAGATATCGCAGTCTAAGGAACCTGATGACCAATGCTGACGCACAACTCCATTTGTAACAGAACTCCGAGCCTCAGCAATAGTGATGGAAGGAACGGGATGTAAAGTAAGAAGGTCACGCTGGTAAACGTCAACTGCTCGAAAATCAATTCTCATTCAATGGACCAATCCATTACACTTAGTGGTCTCAGCACTCCGCATTTTACAAAAATAACGTGGGAACGGCACACCCTGTCATCTTGCAGGCAGGAGTCAAGTCTCCGAATCACATTCCGCCCTGGCGGACAGGGATGCAATGATAAAAAAACACTTTCTCTCCTGTGACATTTCAAGGCCCTATAAGTTACACTGTATCAACTCTGATGGACCCCTCTTCACCATCATATCACAACACATCGTACACTATCACGATACTCCGCCGAGCTTCTAGACGAACGCTATCGAGAGGTTCTGCCACACGACCGTGATTCGGTGCCCGAGTCAACGAGGTCGTTGATTTTCCCGCCACTGTAGACCATGCTGTTGACTCCGCTCGGACCCGGTAATCGAGCGGTTGTCAGGTCCGGTGTGACACACCTAGATTTTCGTCTTCTTCAGGTACTCAACGCCCTTCGATTCCAAGTAGGCGAGAGTTTTTCCAACGCCCTTCGATTCCATGTGGTGACACCCAATCCTGTAGCAGTACGAAGTTTCCAAGGTGGTACAGGCGACGACATAAAGGCAGGATATTCTTCTCGAGTTGGTCGATGTAACCATCAGCGTTCATTGCCAGTCCTGGGTCCACGAAGAAAATATCGGTCTTCCCATTCCAGAACATTGAACGACTACGGTGGAGATGACATCCTGAGCCGTATCGATTTGTCGGAGCTGCTCGATGTAGATCTTCCAGATCGAGAGTGCCGGCTTTCTTGCCCCCCTCCCTGTACAATACAGCAGCTTTAAATAATCACAACGATTTCAAATGGATGTGGCGCATTACCAAAGATAATTGATCGTTGGTTGAATTGAGCGTCGAAAGCTGTATTAGTGATCCTTCATTATAAGTACAGTGAACCTGTTGCAGATCTACTGTGGACATCCCCCGAGAATTTGCGAAGTGGTAACTTCGCTGGATCACAAGAGGGTGACGTATACAGGTAAGTGCTAGCGAAAAAGATATCTTGCACCAGCAGGAACGTATTATTTACATCGTTTATTGTGCTTGTTAGCTTCCACAAATAGGGAAAACTCAAGAATTAGACTTAAAATTAGACAATAGAAACCCTATGGAACTCTCAACTTTTGTTTTAGTTTCGCGATCATTTCTTCGCAACTCGTTACAAAGGCAAAAGCATGGGATCTGAACCACAGAAAAGAGGATGCTGAAGGTAAGTCACGGTTGAAAAATCATAGACTGATTCCAATAAGTGATTAATAAAGTACAGCAATGGCTGCATGGTTTGGGGTCTCAGTCGGCAGATACGAGTCTTGAAAAAGACAGCGCTGAGACCATTTCTGAAGTCATGCGTGTGGCTGAGAGGTAGAGTCCCTCCGTCAATAAAAAGTGTGGGTCCATATCTGTATTGGGTGTGCCACCTTCACCGTTCAGCACTTCGATTGTCGATTGTCACAAGGCTTTGTCCTACCAAGACTGAAATGGCACGCCGGGTTGCGCTTTTTGCGTTTTTGTCGCCCTTACACGTGCGCTGTATACTCTGTCGCTCGCGTTGCCTCCTCTATTGCCCAAGTTCCAAGCGTGGGTGCGTTCCTTTTATCCTTTTTTCTGATGCTGAAAACGGAGTGCCTTATTTAGGGTAGTGCCGGCACCTTCTTGTGCTCTGTTCTTCCCAGCTGAGTCAACTGACACCCACAAATCCATGGTAGAATTCCACCGTACCCGAACTGCAATGACGGAATGTGTCTTTAAGTCCGCATCCAGTCGATGAGAGCGTGCCATCCTCTGAGTGGATAATACGGAACCCGATCGGCACGATCTGAAGTGAGGAGAACGACTGCGGTAACAGTTACAAAGGGTCAGCTGCAGTCAGTGAACCATACTAAAACGTACTGTCAGGAGGGCGCACTTTGGTGAAGAGAGCACTTAAAGGCAAAGCCCGGGACCACAGATGGAGAGTAATGGGGCTCACATACGAATGAAGACCCAGTGAGCTGATGAATAAGGAGGAGAAAACATAGTAAAATCCTTGGAATGTCCTTTATAGGACCCCGTGCCGAACTGAGGTTGGACGTGCAAAGCACGGAGAGAAGGCGTGGCCTGGACGAGTTCTCCAAGGTGCTCCATTGAGCGCCATCTCTAGGTTGGCTTGGGCAATTTGCCAATACATTGTGGCGTGATTGCGTACGACGTGCGACTACCTTATTCTACGTCTAGTTTCCTTTTCCTACCAATAGGGTGGTGGCGATGCTACCTAGACGGAGTTGTAACGGTCTGAGAGCTAGGTGGAACAGAGTTGTTACCGCAGTGGTAACAACATGAACCAGGCCTCTCCTTGCCTTGGACGTAGAAGGTTGGTTCGGCATGGGATCTTACCCAGGGCATTTCCAACGGATTTTTTTTCCTGCTCAAACTTATTAGTGATATATGTTTACCTTGTCATTCACATATCATGGCCACTACTTACAACTCGTGATCGCGAGACTTGTCCCCCTGTACCCTGATCTTCCATATTCACTGCGATAAAAATTCGACGACAAAACGTATTAATTCACAATAAATTCTTTATTGAGGAAGCAAACCAGAAGGCTTAAATCAACGTTTCTTCTAATGTCCTCTTCCTAAAGTGCTGAAGGAAAGAGTCCTTGCATTAAAAACCATGAAGGCGCCATCCAGCTGTCAAATCAACTTAGGATTAAGAACACAGACTTACTGAACGAAATGTTGGAATATCACCTTAATAAGGGATACGGAGTTGCAAATTTAGGGAGTAGAAATAGGAAAAATGAGAGTCGATGAGCATGTCCTAAGCGGAAACTAAGTACATATCCAAGCACACGAGAAACCTAGACATGCGTCCAACAAATAGCAAGGCACAACTGTAAGGAAAAAAACAAGAAAACCACAAAGACAACAACAATATAGAAATGAAGAACATGAAAACAGGTCTGTGTGCTGTATGAGCAGACGAGGTCCGCGGTCCTCACGCTGAGCTAAAATGAAGCGAATTCATAAACAAGTCCAGTCATTTCGTAAAACGCATCGAGTATTCACATGTAACCCTTGTTTTCTATGCAGTCAAGAGTACCCACCGATGCATTCCAGCAGACGTCCTAGTGAAAACGGTTGGATTTGCTACCTTCTTCCAAGACGAGGATATGCCAGTGTTTTCGGTTTCCCTACAATGAACAAATAAATAAAGCGAAGAATGCATTTGCATGCAGGTTTCATTTTTGACCCCATGGACGAGCATCGAACTAATACGCTACTGAGTACTTACTGGAGTGTCTTATTCACTGAGATTCATGCCAGGGATGTGAAACGTTAGAGGTAATAAAGTGCTTAATTATCATAAACAAGCATCACCCTCAGTTGATGTCAGACGGTGAAAGGTGGTGGATGGGTTGGGGTGCGAAAACTTGTTGTCAAAAACTCACCGCTGTAAACTGTTAGTAACTCAAGAATTAGTAGGAAGACATCACAATCTTATGGAGCGGAAGATATCTGTCGAATAGCATAGAGCACATCGGGAAACACTTTCACATTTCGCATAGAAATTTGGGCAAGGAAATACTAATTACTGGTTAGCCAACCTAATAGGATTGGTGGCAGCCGAGAGGGGGCCGCGTGTACTCACCTCCTGCTTCAAATCATGGATAGTGAAAGGTAATAAAATGTGAAACGATGATATGTAGTCAATAGAAATTAGTCCGTCCACCAACTTTCACGCGTCTGACATCAGTTGAGGGTAATGCTTGTTTATAATGAGGAAGCACTTTATTACCTTTAACGTTTCACAGGAACAGGAGAAGACTGCGTTCATAGCTTGCGACAGTTGCGAAATGAAGGAATGCAGAATTGACGAAAAGCACAGTATTTCTGCATTGCGTACTATCGCAAGCTATGAACGCGGCCTAAAGAGTACAACGTTGGGGAGTGTTCCCAGTTCTCATCAGCGTTTTGAGCAGCAACAGAAATACAGGCGTCGATCCAGCGTTTTTCAAAATGCTCCATTGTTGCTGTTTTCAAAATTATTCGAAATGCTGCATACGTATGCATTCCAAGTCCCTCAAAACGGTGCCGTACGCTCGACGCCGATGAAAATTATGAACACATTAGTACGTAGTTCTACAAAAAGACACAAAAAACACATCCACGCAAAAAAACGAAGAAAACACCCACTACTTTACGAAAGATTCCTCAAGAAATGTCATTCAAAAACACGTCAGCATGTATGAAAGTAAAGTAAAAACAAGTAAACACTTATAAAAGTCACACTGAAACTAGGTGTCCTAATTGAAGTGATAATGAAAATGAGAATTATTCATTGCTTACCGTATCGAAATCCCATCATATTGGGTGGCGCAGCCGTACTGGACATAGCCGATTGCCGCCGATTGTACCACCGATGTGCCGATTTATGACTTCTGAAAATGAATAAGTTCACCGGAAGGTGGTATTTAATGAGATAAGGCTTTTAAATCTGAAAAGTGAAAAAGTACGAAGAATCAATAGTAACCCAATGAATGAGGACTGAATGATCGTCTATGCTTGGGAGGGGAAGAACTTTAGGGTGAATGATCACATTCCTTTCCGCAAAAGTGACACTTTAACACATTGAACAACACTTAAAGGGATGCGTGGTTCGAAACCAAACAAAATTTTTTTGCATATCCCGCGTCTCTCCCAATTCCGCAGCATTTGCAAAAATTGCGAAATACAGCACAAGAAAGTGATACTGATCAATGGGTTTGTTCCTGCCGTTGTGCGGAATTGGGAGAAATACAGGACTTGCAAACACAACTCGTCATTTCTCCATCATGTATGAACGCGACCTAAGGGCTTCTGGGAGGTGGACGGAGGTGTTGCACAAAATGTTCACGGGTCAACCAACCTCCAGTAAGATGAAATGAGAAAAAAAACAAAAAGCCAAGACGAACCTTTCACAGATTGACTCAGGCGTCCGCTTCCTTTTCTTCTGCGCTCAGGGGGAACAGTGCAGCATGGAGGTCTTCACAAACGGCCCTATCGACTATAACATGAACCTAAAACATGAACTGAATTGAATAAGCACATTAGTAAACACAAAAAAACTAGAAATAAACGAACATTGACGAATTCCACAAATCAATGTAAGCAAATCTTTTAATGCACACGCGACTGTTGAGAATTGGGATGGAAAAGGAGATAGAGGAACAAAGAAGGTGACAAAAATACCGTTTATGTCGACCGATATAATAAGCGAAAAAGCAAAAAAATGAGGATGGCAGGGCACCTATCAGCTGTTCGGCGCAATAATCCCAACGAGATTCCTAGCAACGCAAGCTCGGAGTTCAGCGCTCACTCTCGGTGCGACGTCACATTGGGCATGGGCCTTCGCGGGTTGCCATGGGCCTAAGGGGTGCCAATGGGCCTATTTGCCCAGCTTCTACGGGAAAACCTGCTTTTTTGACTTTTTAGGTGTGCCACAGCCCCTACAATCGCCTGAGGGATCATTCTGGCACATTTTAAAGCCTATGGCCTTAGTTTATCGCGGAAAGTGCCTTTAAGTCATCATTGCGGACCGGTGGGGCGTGTCAGCCAGAAGGAGTGCGCACACTGTTGAAGCCGTTCTCAGCCTTTTTGTTGAAACGCGTATGCGACAAAAAGTGGTAGAAAACGAGTAATACGAAGGATATAATACAGTAATGCACTTGCCCGCTTCAAAAACTGGTGCAGAACGATTTTGCCAAACCGCACCAAACGCAGCCGCACTGCCACGCCCCACCGGTCCGCAATGATGAGGACTGTACAAACTAATGCGCCCTTTTTCAGGATTCATGGAAGTTGGAAGTGTATAGCAACTTCGGTGGAGAATGTCGTAGCACGGAAATGCAGTACTTGTACCCAGAACCCCAGATAACCCTAGTTCGCAAGTTTATGTCGACTCTCATAAAAAGGCAACAGCACCAAGTTGGCGCTCAAAGGCGCGAGCATCGAAAATGAGTGTCATCTTCATGATCAGGGTATCGAACAACACCAGCATACCAAGTTTCAGTAGAAATTCCGAGTTTTCGGAGTTAGAGTAGTGAATAGTACAAAATTCATTGGATATTAC
>MU932301.1:0-11803 GCA_036418165.1 Cooperia oncophora | reverse complement strand
ACAGAGTACTCACCACCGTCCAATGGACCGACCCACATCGTTAGAAAATGTAACTCACCAGTAAAACCACTTTTATAATGAATCTCTTATCGGTTGCTGCCTCCACTACAGATACAGGCGGAATCATTTTTCTCACAGATCGTAGTAGATACAACAAAAGTTCATTCTGCGATGTCATACCGACATTTTGGTCTCCCAGTAACTGCGAACTCACTGTATTCGTTGAGCGACAACGTTTCAGACATTCACAGAGCTTCGCTTTGTACCATAAAAACGTAAAGGGCCACAGTAAATGGCATATGACACGATAATTTGGTGCTCGGATCTAAAATGCTGGCAGGGTGCTATATAGTGGGGAAAATGGCGAAAAAAAAACGAAGTGAAACGGTCAAAAACCTGCAAAGAAAAGCCTTCGTCCTCCATGACCCAGTCTCGTACGAGTTTCCCTAGTCTTGCTAATAACCGCTACGGTAGGTACAGCTACACGTACGTACTCATGTATCCATGCAGCACCGCTGCCGCTTCATTCCCTTTCTTAGAAAAGGCGCTCCGCAGCATCTGCTCAGGGGCCTAGAATTCTGTCCTGCCAGCGTATTAGTCGTACTCGGCTTTAAGATTTATCGTGCCAACTGCCTTTGAGCACATCAGCACAAATGCATTCGGGGTCCCCGCGTGCTCATTTGAAACCAAATAGCTGGGCGATTTCATGGTAAACTCACAGCTCAACACAATAGCAGCACATCGGATTGCTGCGTTCGGCTATTCTGGTCCTGTACTCGGTCCATGCATTGAGAAGTAGATGGTGCATAACACGGCGCCTAAGAGGGCTTGTCTGCGCACTTGGTTACCTGAGCGGCCTACTGGAGACTCGCGGCGCTTGCGTCTCTCGCCTAATGACTTTTGCTGCTCCATTTAAAAAAAACTGATGAAGATTACCCGCGCGGCGGAGCGAAAAATTACGATTGTCTTGTCCGTCTACCGCGTTGCTGCCGGTTTGGGCGAAGAAGCAGACAGCGTGAGCATAATAGGCCGACACGGCTGACACCTCCCTGCCTGAATGACAGCTGTTCACTGCTACCGCGCTCTTGCTTCGCCAAGAACTCTCCGTCGACACGCCCTCTCCGACGACTGTGATATGAACAGTACAGGCTGGCGCAACTTAGAGCTGCTCATTAAAACCAATCTCTTCTGGTCACTTGTAGCAGGTTAATTCCGCAGTTCTAAGCGGACGCAGTAGACGTGAGCTCAGAGTGCGAAGAACTTCGCTTTCTGCCTCAAACTCCTCCAGCACACCGACATGGCTATAACACTTTCTGTCAGCCTTACAGAGAAGCAATTGAGTCTCGTTCATTTTCTATTCCGATTTCTCTTTAAGGAGTGCTTCCAGTACCTGAATTGTTAGCAATCTCGTGAACAAGCAGATTGGGACTGCTGCTGCAGCGATCGAGAACCTTTCTCCTTTTTTGCTCGATCTCTCTCAGTCTTGCTGATTTTGCTTGACTTTTCTTGGTCTTTCCGACAATGCTCGGTGCTCTTTGGTTTCTTGACGCTTGCGGGTCTCCCCGGGCTTTCCATGCCTTTTCAAACTTTTCTTATCGTCTTTATCTGGTCTGGCCGCTATCTGCGACCTTGTTTCCGTCGGCTTTCTGTTTCCATCATCTTTGCTTTGTTCTCTTGCCGTCTCATTTAAAGTCAAAACTCGAACGGCTTGGCGGAATCGTCCCCGTGTGCGCGCGCTCTGCTTATCCCTCCATCATTGCGGCGTATTACGATTGTCATGTGACTTGCGCCTTTTACCTAGATAAAACGTAAAGGCAGTTGGCCACGCATAAATCCGCCAAGACGAGTAGAATGCGCTGGCAATACGAGATGCCGCGACCCCGAAGGCGTCTGCATAATGCTTTTTAAGAAAGTGGCCCTTCAAGGCCCATTTCAAATTCCACATACGACCCAAACGCCCGCCCGCCCACAAATGGACGACCGTTCCTGACGCTCGTATTCATTCATTTGCCAAGCAAATTATGAAGCGAAGGGATTGGTATGAAGCGGCCGTGATGCTGCATGCATACATGGGTACTCTATAGTGCAGTCCGATCTGATCGGTAGGGGTGATTGTAAGGATGCTTACGGGACGTCGTTCAAAATTGATTTTCAATTCATTAAGAACGAAGGCTCTTTCTTCGCAAGGATTTTGACCGTTTCACTCCGTTCTTTCGCCATTTCCCCACTTTTTAGCGCCGTACTAGCATTTCAGGCCGAGCACCAAATCATCGTGCCAACTGTCTTTGAGGAGCGGAAGAGAAACTGTATAGCGTTACTTCCGAGTAACGGCATTGTTTTCTTATCAGGTGACATGAGAAACACA
Organism: Cooperia oncophora; assembly: GCA_036418165.1. Taxonomy (NCBI): domain Eukaryota; kingdom Metazoa; phylum Nematoda; class Chromadorea; order Rhabditida; family Trichostrongylidae; genus Cooperia; species Cooperia oncophora. Next base: position 9,438 of record MU932301.1, on the reverse strand, counting down.
GAGGCAGCCTACAAAGGCACTGCACCGTTGACGGGCATAATGCTGGCGGCACGATAAACCATCTACAACGCCTCCGTGAATGCTTCCCTCGAAGTAACATTGGTGCAGTTAAAAACATAGAGCACCACCTGTGCCTCCTGATGTATTAGCCAAAGGCAAATATTAGCTCGGAATTTGTGGAGTCCGTACACACCACCTTTTTAGGGGTTGATCGCCGACAGTCCCCCCCTCCTTTACAACGTTCCTGAAACAAGAAAAATCAACTATCAAAAAAGTTTTCTCCCAGCCCAAATACGAGTCCCCTCTCCCAGCGACCAAATACGACCTCCCTGCTGGGAACCAATATAGTGTAGTTCCTCTGGGGACGTGTCAGTGCGCGCGCATTGGCGCGGGCGAACCCGTTGTCCACGATTTTTAAGCGAAACAAAAATGATCATGACTGTATCAATATCGATGTATCACTGTTCTAACACTTTTTGTCTGCAATGCGCCACTTCACAAAAAGGCGGAGGACGGATCTTGCACTGTGCACACTCCCCCGCATTCTGGCTGACCCCCGCCTCCAATCGGAAAAACACACCGAGAGACGAATAATTAACATGTGCCCTGATATGAGCAACGCAAAAGATAGATGCAGCATTACTAATTAGATATACGTCCATACCGCGCGACAAATCGTTGTTTGTGTGCATCCTCAGCAACAACACATCTTCAAAGCCTTCACTTCTTTAGTACTAATTTAGTTCTCTTACACTTTATATTTCCTGCACCCTGAATGTAGAGGTGGGTGCAATAGCAGTCTACAAATCAGGGTTTCCTGTTTTTTGTCTACTAGAAGAAAACATCATTACGAAAAAGTAATGCCTTCCTCATCTAAATCAGACTCGTTCGAGTTTAATGTGCCTGATAGCCTGTTTGAGATTTTGAAGGTGGCTGGTAATGGTTGACTCTTTTTTTCAGTCTTGGAGGGCTTGGATAAGGCGACTGGCGAAGTTACAGCATTTGCCAGTTCGACATCCACGCGGCAAACTTTACGTTATGGTGTCTTTCCTTGCATAATCACTTTGTACACATGAATAATTAACATTCATGAAAATTCGAACAATGCAGTTGCATGATAAAGCAGAGGCATGTCGGAAAGATTGCAGAAAGATGTGCTTAGTAATTCGAGGAAAAATCAAAACTGCAATTTTGGATATGCCTGAGTCGGAAGAAATTCTTCAACTTCTTCAAGGCTCTTGTAAGGTTTCTGCTATTTTGATCTTCAGTATTGGCGCTTATTATTTCATCTCGGTTCCAGATATAAACTACTTCCATTGCCAGCGTATTATTGAAATTCTGCGAGAGACTGAAAAGGATTCCAAGAACTTTTTGGGGTACTACTCATCGCAGCGAATGAAGGATTGGCAGGTACATTCGATTACTTTCACACTATTTACTTGTTTCTTGGAGTCTATTACTATGACTTATTGATGGAGTAGTCCAGGGTAGGGGCATGTTGCTGCGTGCTCTGTGCTTTATTATTTCCTTTCTATTTAGTTCATTGTTGCTTGTTTCAGGAAATAGAGTCGTTGTATAAGAGGAACAATGTTTATCTCGCTGAAGCAGCTCAGGTGCTCTCTGTTTTTTTTTCTTTCGCTTTAAGAAATGCCTCAGTGTGTATATCTTGATGAGCGTTTTCCTCAAAGCAGTTTCCGCCATTACCTGAAACATAATGTCGTTTCAGTAAGGGTGCGCAGCTCCGCTGTCACATAGAGTATACCACTCAACTTTGAGAGCGTGGCAAGGTCGCCAGAGGCTTGTGACATGCGCAGTTCCCGCCCACTGATGTGAACGGCCGCCCATCACTTGATTGTTGTACTTGTTTGTGGCAAGGAAACCGCTTACCTATGCGTGTTGTCCGGAAGACCGGGTCGGCTAGTCCTCACGCACCCCCCTCTGAATTATCTGCTAGACTTTCAATGTCCTACGGCGCCAGTGAATAGGTACCAGATTCTCTGGAAGGATCAATAGCTTACTCATTCATGAGCTGACCGAGTCGTATAAGCCATATGGCATTCAGTGACCTACTACGATTCTAAATGGAAGTGGAATGCTCGCTGCATCCCTAAAAAGGGTTGATTAACGGCAAAAGCTTGAACTTTTTATGCCCCTTGCCAGCTCGTTCAGGGCCTCTTTACATTTACTTCATCACACGCTTGTCCAACTTCAGTCAGCGTCCATAAGTTCTGATTGAGACTCCGTCACCTATTGCCTGGAATGTGTCTTTAAATGAAGTATGATGAACTGAGTGTGGTGAAAAATGAATGAGCGCTATGGCTGAGGGTGGGCGATCACAGAAAACCTTTTTGGTGGGAGAGCCAAAAGGGGTGTACCCAAACGTTCCTTCGCAGCCCTTCCACCAGTGACGTTGGCAGCAACCGCTCGCCCGCAGCCATCGTGCCCACAGCCTCGAAACGATTTTTCAAAAGCAATGCCCCACTTTTGGAGAGAGTGATATAGCCTTCTTTAGATTTTGCAACGCTTGGTGCAGTACGAAATCCCCGCTCAAAAGAAGCAGATAACGAAAGCAGAACAAGTTCTTGCGGTGTGTGAGTTAACATCAATTTTGCATTTGTTGTGCCAGAACTCGTGAATACTCTGTAGGATAGCATCAAAAAAGAAAAAGATTATGGTAAACAAGCGGAAGATGGTCGTAAACTGTATGAGAAAGAATTACAACGCATAGGAATTCAGGTAATACTTTTCACGGTCACGAATTAACAGTAGTCTGCATCCGTGTAATCGATGTGTTGTGTTGGTACCCAAGGAAAGTCATCGCTTTTCAAAAATCTCAGTCTTAGGTGTCCAGTGTAGACTGTGGCTATTGGCATAATCCTTTCAGATAAGGCATTGTTTTGACATTCGGGTAGCGCTTGTTAGAGTCTAAAGAAGCCAAAAAGGTGGACTGCTGCGCTGGAGGTTGCAGTGTGTTACCCGTTGAGAAGGTCTACCGGGGTAGATTTGACTGAGCGCTAGTGATTATACCCCGGATGAGTGGTGGCGCGTGGGTTCGGGGCTCCCCGCCCGGGTTGGCTATTATAATGATAGCCAGACTGCTCGCCGAGCGAGCGGAGCTTCGATAGGATTTCAATTTCAGCGGGTGTAGTGGGGGCGCGTGGGGGTCACGGATGTCTTCTGGGAAAACATGGGGTCGGCAGTCTTCGCCAGAGGTGGCGACGTGGAAAAAAGGTAGTAGGGTAGATTGAGTAGTGTGTCTGGCGGGGATGAAGGCGAAAATATAATATGACGTAGGCGTGGGAAATATTGTTTCGATGGAGTAGAGCGTTGCGTTTTCTGAAGAGACCACTCCTTTGTCGCATTCGAGCGGGCGCGGTGTTCAGTGCCGGCGATGAAAGGATCGATGGAAGCGGTGGGTAGTTGGATGAGGGGGTGGGAAGTATCGACGGTTAGGGGTCGGTTCTGAGGTATGTCTCATTGAGCGCGCGGACGGTGCGAGCGCCGGAAGTGTGGTGCGAAGAAGCTTAGACCAGAGGAGTGGTGGTTAGACTAATGGCGTGAGAAGGAATGGTGCTTTCGGCCTGAGTACACAGTAGAAAGATAGATGAGGTGTGGATCTAGTGGCAAAGGCGGACTTGGGTGAGGGCACTCACGGCGAGGGCCCTGGCGAGGTGGCAGTGGGGAGACACGATACGACTGAGAGAGGCTGGACGAAATGCGCAGGCGGTATGGGTAGCTGGTAGCAGGAGAGAAGGCGGCGACCGATGGGCGGGAGTGCGTGAAGGTGAACGTGGTATTAGGTGGCCGTAAGATATTAGAAGGGGTGGTCGTGGGGGCGCGAGATTATGAATTATGAAAGGATGCTCTGGGCGGAGATGGACGTTGATCAATCGGCCGTTGGGCATCATCGAGCCCGGTGGTGTCTGGAGGTGGGTGGGCGGGGGGGGGTAGGGGTGGCCGTGGGCTTCCTCGACGTTCTGTCGGCTCGCCTTTTCCTAGTGCACAGATACTGAATACCAGTTAAGTGGACTCAAAGCTCGAGCGATACTGGGTTGGTTAAGAGTCGTGGCAGGATGTGTTTAGGACATCTTGTTACGCAAAGATCGGGGGGGGGGTAGGTGGGGGGCTGCAGGATGCGTGTGATGAGCTGGGAGTAGGGTCAGAGAACGATGTGGTGGGGGGGAGGATGGGTGGTGGCGGGTGTGCGATGGGGGTAGGGGATTGGGGAGAGACGGTCTGGTGGAGTATAGAGGCGCGGATAGGTGTAGTGGGAGACGGTGTTCGGGTCGCGGGATGGTGTTTGTGAGGGCTGCGGGTGTGAGGTGAGGAGGCGGGCCGCGGAGAAAGCGAGACCCCGGATTTCTGCGGCGCCACAACTGTTTCCCCTAAGCAGTTATCGTCGCTTAATCTTTCCCAGCGACTGATGGGAGAATGGGTTTTTCGCTGCAAATGCTATCCTTTCTCAGGTATAAACATCTCACCCCAGGCAAATGCAGACTGTTACACTTGGCACGGCAATATGTTGTGGTAGGCTCACATTCGGGTGAAAATAACAGGCCTTGAGCCTCGTACTCTCAAATATCACATCGCTTGTAGGCCAACGCATGAACGGTATGGTCGGGGCAGTTTATAACGTTTTCGTATTCCGCTTCAGCTATTTCCCATTTCCCGAGTTGAACAAATCTCATCTCTGTGCTCTTTAGGGAGTGATGGTCCACGTGAGAGATAATGAGAAGCTAAAACATTGACTCAATTGGCACTTGAATTTCGAAGGGCTCTTTTGAGTTCATATGTCCACCTTCTATTGTTTAGGGGCATGCGCTTCGTGCAGAACTTTTGGCTCTTGCATCTGAGCTTCCCTCATTTTTCACAAGGATAACAGCCGATATTATTCAACTGAAGGAGCCCTATGAGTATTACATTCACTTTCGTAATTATATCCATCAGTAAGTGTAGACGTTTTTATTTTCCTCATTTTTACACTTTGACTTCAGAAACATTCTGTTTCGCAGGAATAAGAATCTCTCTGGAAGACCGTTGCCCTTGCTCTCCCTATTAATCGAAAAAGGTCCTTCTCTGACGGCGTTTGAGTTCAAGTATGGTATAACTCCAACAAAAATCGAATTGCCATCTTATGATCTGTTATTGAAGGAGGATGAGGTTGCGTTTTTTCACTTCGTTCTTTCTAATCTTTTTTGTGATCATACCTTCTCCCTGTCAGTTTTTAATGCTTTTTGTCATGTTCAGAAGAAATCTGATGACGAAATTGATTTTGGTGATGATGATATTGATTTTGGCAATGACGATGAGATAAACATTTCTGTAGAAGATGCACACATTGACGTTGTGGCTGACACCAAAGGTAAGGGACTCAAGGCACATCCTGCGATAAAAAGCGGTGGCTAGTGGAGCTCATATACTAATCAAAGGGTGGCAAATAACTCTATAATCAAAAACAAGAAGTAAACCCTTCGTATGCTCTGGATATGAGCCCATCCCGAACTGGGCTTGGACGAGGAGAAGGGCGTGCTCGAACGAATTCTCACTCGTTAGTGTCAGCTCTTTTCCCAGACCATCTCAGTCTCATCACTCGGAATGGAAAGAGCTGGTAGCGGAACAACTGCACAATCTGGAGGCCTTTCGAAATGAACTTTGGGTTAGGTATGGGGAAGGGGTGGGCACACTTTGCGTCAGCGTTTTGAGAGTTTCGAGCATACACTAGCGTTTTAAACGAATAGAAAAGTATAGCTATCGATCTAGCTTTGAGCTTAAACAGACTGGGCGCTTTCGCGGGCAGCTTAGCGACCTCAAAACGCTGACGCAAGTATGAACGCAGCTTAAAGGGTAGAAGATTGTTCATTTTCATTTACTTCATTGACAGTATTACCTTTTATGTCTTCATAACAGGTGCCGTTGGAGAATCAGTCGCAGTTGGCGAGGATGCGCTGGGGGTTGTGGAGAATATGGAAACACAAAAGGTTATGAAAAATGAACTAAACGAGGTGAGTTTTTGATAACAAATTTGAACACTCATGACCACTAATTGTTAGTTTTTGTAGTTGTTAGCATTTCTCACGATGCGAAATGAAGACGAAAAGCGAGATACTTCATCAGATGTTTTCATAAGAGGATTTGAAAAGAGGCCTGCTGAAATTAGCAAGGTGGGTCGTTTTCTCTTTCTTAGGCAGCGTTCATACTTCGCGACAGCAGCGGCGATCGCCGCGATCGTCGGTGCATGGCAGCGCGCGCCCCAACGCTATTATGGACCGCTCGCCTGATGAATAAGGGAATTCCAACTTGTAAGACCTTCTTTACTCTTAATAATGGCTACTAACTGATAAGTTACGACTTTCTATGCATAAGCAGATCTGGAACATGAGGTAAGAAGGTTTCACTTTTTTTAGGTCGGGATAAGGCCAACTCTTTTCCCGTGGGTGAGCTTCTTTTTGCTTTTTTGTTGTTTTTATTGTTTCAATTTATACAAGTGCTTCGAAAGGTAGCTATCGTCTAAACTGTTTCAACTTCCAAAACATAGTTTAACAAGTCGAGAAAATACACCAAGAAAAAAAGAAACAGCACGACGAAATCACTGGCGAACCGAAAACACTAATCATTTTACGCACATCAACGTGAAAACCTGTTGGTAGCCTCATGTATACAGCTCGCTTGGAAAAAAGAAACAATAAAACCTATCTTAAATGAAGCTATTACGCTTTTTGCTCATTTCTATCCTGAATCAAGAAAGAAAATAGAAAACAAAAGCAATTAAGCTGGGTTCACCTTTCCCTGAGTCAAACTCAAGCTTCAGTACCTAAGGAAATTGTAGTTAAAGGAAAAAAAAGCATGAAATTGGTCGCTTACCCCCAAAAGCCTTCGGAGCGCACGTAATATCGTTGGGGCGCGCTCTGCCATGTACCGACTATCGCGGCCATCACGGCGATCGCCGAGGTCGCCGCGATCGCCGCTGCTGTCGCGAAGTATGAACGCTGCCTTATATCGATTAGACTCTTTAGAAGCGTTTCGTCGTTGTTTGAACGGAAAGGTTTCCCAGCTTGGAAAGCGTTCATACTTGGCGAATGCGGAAATTCCGCGATGACTTTTTTTCTATGATTTTCCCGAAGTGTCGAAAAAATCATAGCGGCCAACTATTGAACTATTCCTAGCCCAAAAACTCACGGAAAATTTTTTCGCTGAAACGTTGCCTATAGATGTAGTTCGATGCGCTGGTCACGAATATCACATCGTCGTTCGAGGTCTAATGGCGTTATTATGGCGGCCATTATGCGCAGATTTGGCGCCACCCCTTTTTCACCAAAGTTTGATGAAACTTGCATATGGGGGCCATGTGAATCGATTATCCCTGATCCACGAATATTCCACACTGTTTTAAGCGTGGCGCCATTATGCGCCAATATGGCGCCGAATTGGTGCGTAATGGCGCCAGATGGCGCCAAGCCAAAGATGAATGTCAGATTCGTACTCAAGTACCTCCCCCCCACATGCAGTTTTTCACTCGACTTTGGTGGTGAAAAAGTGTTTAGTGGGCACCAATATTGCGCGCTTTAATGGACGCCAGATGACGCCTAAAGCGCTTGAAGACGAATGGAAAACCCGGTGATCAGAAACGATCGAATTTACAACTATAGGCAACGTTTCACTGAAAAAATTTTCAGTTTTTGGGGTAGGAATAGTTCAATAGTGCCAAAAAATCTAGTGAGGATCGATCCCTTATGTGCTCTGTAACTGGAGCAGAAGCATCTGAAGGGCTTGATTGTTTAAGATTGAAGAGTGTCCTTCCAGATATCGCCTCCGCAGATTGGAGAATGGATTTCGCAGATAAAGTCTATAATTGATCAGTTGTCGGATTCACAGAAGATTCATTTATTCCGTATTAGGACTTCGCCACAGTGAGTTTTGCCTATTCAACCTTTTCTGACTTCTGAATATCTCATATCTGTGCGAAAGCTGGATCTTGCACAAATCTCATCTCAGAATTATAAGAGTTCAGCAGCATAGGGGAGTGGAAACGTAATGGATTCGAGGCCTCCCTTTCCCCATTATTTCCATTTTTTTCTCTCTTTCTTTCTATTGTCTTTCAGTCAGTAGTGGGATACCTCACTCAGTCAACAGTCGAATATGCCGGATGATACCTTTTCCCTTTACTGAAATAGCCTCTTTTTCTGGGCAGCATAACTTAACTGAGATTCTCCGTTGTTGTGTGGATACCGAATATTCATATAATATTTATTACACAACAGGAATACCGCGGTATCGGAGAAATGGCCCTTGTGGCCGCAGACTTCGGTCGACTGGAAGCGTGGCATCAGGCCCGAGGCCTGGCAGGGTGACGGGTACGGTCCAGAATGACTCCTGTGAAGGCTCCTCCTCCAGATCTGCTCGTCGGGCATTCCTGAACGGTTCACGTCATCATCGATCCTTGGCATGATTCATCCGAATCGCGCTGATCCCTGTCGGAGCCGCTAAGGCTCTTACACCTCCCCATTCCACCAAAACGTCCGTCCTCGGACGTTGAATAAGATGGCCGGGGATCAGCGAGAACGGGTGAACGTAGAGAAAGCAATGCATGGAAGAAAGAAAGTGAAAACAAAAGAAAGTGTCATATAGGTATATAAAGTAAACACTTACTATTGATATCCTGTTCTACGCGAAAATGTCGGGAAGGTCGGCTGCGTCAATGATAACATCGTGGCTTTGGGCCCACTGAATTACGCGGTTCCAGTGTGAAAGTTGCTGTAGTGCGCGAAGGGAGCCCAAGACGAATTGCCCGTATTTGCACCGGGTTAAAGCCACGTTCAGCCGGTGAATGTCGTTGAGAAAATCTCCAGACGTCGCGTCAACGTTCGATCGCGTGGTGAGGAGGATGACGACGTCCATCTCTCGTCCTTGCACGGAATCCACTGTGTGCAGCGCGATTGCCTGGCGATTGCAATAGTCCAGAAGCCGGGTCATTTGCTCTTTGTAAAATGTGATGACCCCGATGGCTGCGCTGGCACATTACGAGACAGGAGTCCCCTGATGATGTCACAGCAGCACTGCCCTTCCTCCTCGTTGTAATGAGACTGGGAGTAAGATTGCCGCGAGGTCCCGTGGACGTTGACGAAAACGAAGGGGACTCGCGGGTTAGGAAGGGATAGGTGGCGTATCAGACGAGTGCGCATGTGCGCAGGTGTTCCATAGACAAGCGTTCCTCTATACACGAGAAGATTCGGTAATTGATTGAGAGCTGGGTGGGCTCGGAATGTCGTCACCAGAGGTGCAAGTGGAACGTCTTTACTAAGTAGGATGTCCATGACGCCACGGCTTCCTAACTGAGCGGCTAGTGCATTCCGTGGGCATCTTAGGTGCGGCTGGAGCTGGTGGACGTCTCCAATATAGATGTGGCGTGCCTGCGGAAAACGAGTGACCATGGCGACGAAG
>MU932299.1:0-12813 GCA_036418165.1 Cooperia oncophora | reverse complement strand
AGCGACACTCTCCCAAATTCTATTCAGCCTTTGATCGAGGGTTTCCCTCTGGATAAATTCCCTTTTCGCTTCTAAGGATTTTTCCTCTCAGCCCCTTCAAGGACAACATGAATGCCACATGCGCTTGGCTCCAAACGGTCTGGCACTCTTGCAGTAGGCGTCACTGCCAAACACCACTGAAAACTTGTTCCAGTGGGTAGTGTGGACCCTCTGGGTACGAATATCTCATCTTCTTGAGACGCGGAGGCCCAATACGTGGACCATGTGCCCCCGTGCCGGACGAGTATCCATCACTGGCGCTAATGGTGGCGCCAGGCTTTTCGGCTCCAAGCGGATGTGCTATCCGCTTTAAGATGGCCAAATTACCCCGAAGGAAATGTTTCGGCCAAATGCATACCCCAGGAAGAAATTTCGACTAAAATGTGGCCCAACTTCCGAAGAGTGGGGCAAAAAGGGCGAACAGCGCCGGATGTTCTATTTGTCTCCCTTAACTCGACCCCATATCATTAATAAATCACATTGCCGTCCTTAAGTTCAGTCATGATTTTTAGCAACAAAAGTACACCATGCTTCCACTTGTACATTGAGAAATAGGACTAGATTGATAAAAATAACATGGAAATAATAATAATAACCTCAACAAAGCTCAAAGCTTCAAAAAGTCATACAAAAGAAAAGTGTAACAAATAAAAATATGGAACAAACAGCGTTCTATCATTTCCAAACCCAAAGGCCAGTGAGGAAAAAATGAAACAGCTGGTATCAATTCCCAGTCGCACGCAGCAAACGTCAAAAGGCATTAGTCGGCGATGTATGGCCGAGCTTTAAAGCTCGAGCCACCGCCAGTATGAGGTGCTTTTTCACCACTTCTAGGCTGTGACATGGCAGTTTCACTGAGAGCGCCCTTAATTGACTTCCTTGGGGGATTCTGCAGCAAGTGAATTTCTCCAGAAATATTGGATTTCACACGTTGTGCTGCTATTCTAGTTATGCATGGGTGCTGTTCAGCTAAGACTTTATTGTAGAGGCAAAGATCCAAAGAAATTCAGAGGAAGCCAAGAAGGAGAAGCTGAATTGGCACATTGACTTAGTGTGGGCACCAGTTAGTATTCAGCGAAGCCCATACGGGCATCTGGGAATTCTTCTGAACTACATGGCTCATTTGGCAGCTTTACAAGAGCTTAGAGATCAGTTTACAGGTCTCACCACGATGAGACGTATTACTTAACAGGATCTAGCAGAAGAAACTAGATAAGGTACAAATTCCCCCTCCCAAGCCGAACAATGTCTTAGCTCGGTTCTTCTTCCGTGTGCGGCTTAAGACGGAAGAATCAAAATCAACTCATCAATGAAAATCTGATCATCTAAAAATCAAAAACTACTGTGGAGATATTGTCTGCAGAGATCTAATGAATTACAGCCAATCAAGAAGGAGAAGCAGAATCGTCATAGTTCGGCTTGGTGGGGGCACCAATTAGCACTTAGCGAAGCCTGGGCCAACTTGCAAACACTTGTAATTTCTTGTAACCGGCTCATTCGTACAATTCGACAGCTTCATAAGAGGTTAGAGCTCAGTTGCAGGCCTCACCGCAATGAGACCTCTTTGTTAACATGATCTAGCAGAAGAAACTAGAGGAGTGCAATCTGCCCCTCCCAAGCCGAACAACGTCTTAGCTTGGTTTCCTTTTCGCAAGCGCCTTCACACGCATAAAAAAATCACAGTAAAATAATCCATGAAAGTCTGATCAATTGAAAATGAAGAACTACTGCAGAGATATTGTCTGCAGGGATCTGATTAGACCCAATCAAGAAGGAGAAACTGAATCGACACAGCTCGGCTTCGGTGGGGGCACCAAACAGCACTTAGCGAAGCCTGGCCCAACCTGCAAACACATGTAAATTTTTATAGCCGGCTCATTTGTACAATCTGGCAGCTTCATGAGGGTTTAAAGCTCAAATTACTGGTTTCACCGCAATGAGACCTGTTAGGAAGAAACTCCAGGTCCCCAGGAAGAAAACTGAGAGCCCAAGAAACCACAGAACTTAGAAAAGGAAACCCCAGAAAGAAATTCGTAAGAAATTTGTGGAAGAAGCCAGATAAGAGGGTATGAAACATATTCGTAGAGAAACAATCGGATGACGGAGACAACGGCTGGAACCAGTCATGCGTTAGGCATTCCGCTGCATCCGCCGTCACTGACAAAGAGAATGTGCAGACGTCAGACGGCATAAGGCACGTTGAAGAATAAAGTCAAACCTAATCAAAAGTTCTATTCACGTTCACTACTCCACGGTGGGTGTTTTTTTCGGGAATAATACCACGGCTGTGAAATAAAAGGGCAAAAATAATCTACTCAGTCGGAAACGACCAGCGCATTGAGCGTTCACTCTGAGTGGTAGACCAATTTGGTTATTCTTTTGACGCCCTCTAAAGGGCGTTACGAGAATTTCTATTATATTGTACCTAAATAGAAGCGCGGGCACATGCGATTTCGGACCAGGGTACACCATCGTGATGTGTGAAATGTTCTTGCAGGTATTGGTACCCGCCCCCCCCACCTAATGAGGTCTTTCGGTACGTACCCTCCCTGCCTTCCCAACACCTTACCTTCCAATCTCTCGCACAATTTCAGTTTTTCAACTAGCCTGATTTTCCACCGAGAGGGGGGGGGGGTAAACAGTCATGTGAGGCGGAAAATTTTTTTATTTCCTACTTCTATCACTTTCCCGGATTTCTCCAGAAATTTCTACGTTTTCAATCCAAACTTTTGCCTGCATCGACGGAGGGGCGGGAGGGGGGGTTATAGTACAACATGAAATAGGAAAATCACGAAAAATAAAATCACACCGGGAAATGATGACGCATCTCTTTTCCGAGAAAGCGACCCAATACGACCCTCTCGTCCAGTTGCAAGTACCGGACACCCCTATGTATTTTTCACAACGATGCTGTACCTTGTTCTGAACAGGGCCAGTCATTAGTTGGGGATCCCTCAGCGAGGTGGTATGTGACAGGACAAATCGTGATTCGCCGCCACCGGTGGACGTCGGCATGTCTGACGTCCGCTATCGAATGGCGACGTTTCTAAGGTAAAGGTGCGACCGTAGGCTAAGATAATCTGAAAATAGACCTACGATGATGTCGTCGTTTGGCAGAAAGTCGTTGTCTCTCGCAAGAAAAGGTTAATCGCTATATGAGAAAGCCGTGCCCACCGCGCGTGTGAGGAGCGGAAAATTCGATTTTCTTGACGTCTCCCGTCAGTGAGGACTACAGGGTGGGGAGGCTATCTGTCCGCTCTAGGCAGGGAGAAAGATTGTCGGTCAGCTCTCGAGGGGAAAGATTTCGGCTGGACTTTTTCTGTTTTTCTTGCGCTTTCACGTGCACTGTGTACTAGCACCCCCCCCCCCCGCCCTTTTCTCGCCTTTCCCTCCTTCTTCGAGCGACAGTTCTTATGAGGAAACGGTTACCATACGAACGCCCGCAGTGCGCATAAAGGAACCTTACAGCCACAGACTAGATGACCGACGGTTCCAGGAAGAGAGGAACTTGAGATAAAAAAGTGAGAGTTTTTTCGAGAGAAAAAAAGTTCCGAAAAAAGGGAAAGTTTCAAGGGAGCATGAAATTCGAGAGGCAGGGGAGGTTGCATTTTGCGTGAAAGATTCCCATTCAACGGCCGACACGTGCCCCGATTTCTGAGACAACTGCAAGACATAGCCGCTAAATCAGGTGAGAAACTCTCGCATTTAATAAACTAAGTTCCTTTTTCATTTCTCACATAGGTGAGATTGGAAAAAGAAAGGAGAGAGTCTTATATCTTCCACCGTATATAGATGGTTTGTGATAGGTCCGCGTGACTTCCCTATAAAATGAAAATATTCACCTTGCAAATGCTAGCAATAGAGACCCCTCCTGCCGCGTAGCGTCAATACAGATAAGAAGCGTTCTAAATGGAAACTCTGGAAATGGATTTTCCGGGTGCTAGGGTATTGCCGACATTCTAGTCAATTCACCTCTCTGACATGGCAACGCCATGAATACATAAAACACTCCCCTAATTATTCAAATGCATATTCATCACTATACAATTTGTGGGTGACCCGGCTGACGTGCGATTTTTTTTTTGGCATAGTTGTCCTTTTTATCCATGAGAGATGAAGCATCCTATAAGAAGAACAGTCGGGCGTAGCTCGGCGACGAGGGGGCCATTTTGGCCATTTTGGCTACTTGCTCCATCGATGTGTTCTAGCCACCCTGGAGAGTTTTTTCGTGAGCTTACAGGAATATACAGGTTTTTCGTGACGGCTCGACGAGCTTGCTCCAGTTTCACAAGCGTGAACAGCTTTTACCGGAGTGAGACTTGTAAGCCGCTTCTGTGAAGCAGCAAAAGTGCAAAATGCCCACCTCCCCCGTACATAGCTGATCCTGCCCCCAGGGTGATACTAACTCACTGAGGTGAATCTCCTTTAAACTTTCTTTGACACTTATGTCACAATCAACGTGATCGAGAGAAATCGGTGCCTGTTTTGCATTAGGAGGCGGACCGAGGGGGCAAGTTTGCTAGCTAGCTACTTTCGTTTGTTTCCTCTTGTTAACGCTTGTCAAGCAAAATTGATTCACTCATCCTGTTGCTTATATGGCTTTACACGAGTTTATAATTCCACACAGAACGGTCGACAGCCACTCTTTCAGATAGCAGGTAGGGATGGTATGCGTTGTTTATGACCGGCGCCGATGGCATTGGAGCTACAGAGGAATTTTAACGCGTTCGGACCTATGGGATGTGATGGGCCCCTGCGATGCGGTATCCGCCGCTTGCCTCAATCGAACTGGCAACTAAATATTCGATGAGTTGTTAGAGATGTAGGAAAGATGTGACTGGAGTGGCATGAAAGGTTGTGGCTCAAAGGGAGGACGGAACGTGGAAAAAACAGGAAGTGCTAAATATTAATATAGACCGCCACTGAAAAGCGACCACAACACATGCTTTGCGCAAATGCTGCCGTGATCGAATGCTCGCTGAGAAGGGCACAAGAAACACATTCCTGAGCGAACATGTTAGCGAATTGGTTTCCTAGATCCTCACAGCGCTACTTCCCGTCAGACAACGCTCTGACTCATTCACCCATTATGTTGTCCGGAAAACAATGCAGGTTTTCTATGTCAATCTTCAAAACAAACTACCTCAGCATTGAGTGAACCTTTCGATGAAAGCCCATTGAGATCCACAGATCTCTCTTTTAAAGGGAAGGTAAACCCGGTCTTGTAGCAAAATAAGGCGGCGAAACCAGAGAATGACCTGGGGCTACTGGAGGTACATTTTACTCAAACTAGGTTGCTGAAGATCCCTCGCATCGCAACATGACCATAGGCATGAAGAAGTAGCATGAGTAGCGAAGAGACAAGAAATAAGGCCTCGTTCTATAGCCAAGCAAAGTTTGCTCCGAGTGACGAGCGGGACCTTAACATGCCAATTCAGACTCTAACCTGCCGATCCGCAAGTTTTAATGAAAGCGGGCGTGGTTTTATGAAGTAGGCGGAGCTTCCCTTAGTGGGAAGGTCTTCCTGGAGCAGTTCAAAAACGTTCAAAAACGTGAAAATTTTGAAGAAAGATCAAAATTTCGCGAAAAGACGCAAAAATGGGCGTGTGTCGAGAGGCGGAGCTTGATAATATATATCTCGGCACGTAAATGCGCGTATCCCTGTCCTATGAAGAGTGGACCTAAAGGCAGTGCCCGCGTTCAATGATCAGTTGATGAAGCTCAGACAATTACAACAAGGTAGCAAGTAGTTCATTAGTGAAGAAAAATGCAAAAATCATCGGATATGCCTTATATAGGACCCCACGCCGAGCTGAGGTTGTACGTGCTCAAGGCGAAGAGAAGGCGCGGCCGCACGAGTTCTCACTTGTTGGTATCAGCTGTTTTCCCTTATCACCTCACTCTCACCATTCGACGTGGAGAGAAGCAGCAATGGAACAACCGCACCATCAGGCAACCATTAGAAATGAAGTTGGGCGTAGTGGTCGCCAGGTGGGCGGGGTGGCCGACTCTTCACGAGCGGGCGCCGCTATTCTCTCGCATTTTTGAGTTGCGAAACTAGTACGTCCACCATCCTCATAGGGTGAGCTACGATATCCAAAGAGGGCGTGGAAACAACAAATGAACGCGGGCGCTGCCTTTAAGGGTGGCGAAATCAGAGCTGTTTCCATACTCTTCCCGCGGTGCCGGGATCTGTGGTCCCAGGATCAGCCACATATTTGCCCATATCCAAACGAACTATTTGTCTGCACCTTCTCCTCCGGTTGCCTTCTACCTTTGAGTGCGTTTTTCGCTGCTGGATTTTAGCATCGATGCAATAGGTGCCCTTGAGGACAACTCAGGTGGTGTCCAAGAACGCCCTTGAGGGTCACTTTCCTCCAATTTTATCGGATGGGGTGGAAGGCTTTTGCCTGATGAACTAGAAGCAGCTCCAGGGATGATGAGGCAATTGGAAGTATGGCCCCGATCCGCTGGTCCGAAGGCAACCTGGGAGCGAGGATAGGAGGTGACGTGATGCGTACTTTGTGCATTCCTGATTATGACTTTCGCATCACGTGCAGAAAGTTTTTGCTTCCAAAGTGGGAGATTCCCCGCAATCTAGCGCGGGTCTTATCATGCTGTAACCTGATATCTTTAGGGGGGGGGCATGAGGGTGAGGTGAGGGAAAAGGTGCCCTTCTTTAGCTTTTGCTTTTAACCTTGTGAAGTTTCCAACTATGCGCTCAACTCCGGTGAAGAGGGGTGGTTTCAAGTCCTAGAAGACACAAGGATCTTTTGAAGTTGAGCAGCAGGTTCTGATATGGGTATCCCTGGTGTTTCGGATCCAGTGCTTGCCGCACTGCTTTAAAATGCACGATTAGGTACAGACCTCTTCCTCAGAGTAGAAAAAAAAATATATATGTCGTTCACCTGCGAATGTTGAGTGATCCTCGTCTACTCCCCAATCGAGGCACCCACTTCAACTCATATGGGGGACGTACCGCGAAGGCACTGTATAAGAGAGAAAAAGTCACACTGGGAAGTTGATAGTACTTTCCTACTACTCCGAGAGAAGAATTTCTATTCCCCCCCCCTGGCGGGCCGGAATTCAAACTATTCTCAGAAGGCTCGCCATGACGAAGAGAAGACTGTCATTTCGCTAGATGTCTCGAGAAGGAAAGGAGCAGTCTTTTAGCCACAAACCACGAAATTCCATCCACCATTTCTCTTGAGAAACTGGCGCTTGCTCAAATGCCTCCATCCTCAGTAACTAGATATCAGGAGTCTAAAAAATCCCTGGGAATTCTCGAATTCAAAACAATTCCTGAATTTAATTCCAAGTGTTTATTCTCTGAGTCCTTGATCGAAATAGCTCCCCCGCCATGGGACTTAAGAAATGAACAGGCGGGGGGGGTGAAGAATTCAGAGCATGACAGAAATACGTATGGGGGGGGTCCATGAACTTTTTAGGAATGCCGTTAAAGCTTGTTCTACAAGCAAGGGCATTCCGTTAGATCCTAAAGGGGAGTTCTTGGTTGTAAGCTTTTGAAATGGTACGTGTTCCATTCCCACACAGTTTCTTCCTTGTTGTCTTCATAATTAATGTCGTAGGAATCAGTGGCAGGAGGGGTGAACTGTACCATCCCTGGCTTCCTTTCCTACCACTAGTGATCGATTAGTGACCCGATACAGAAAGAAAACAACCATGGCAGGAGAAGCAGCGGACGGATCCATTCCACGCGTGGGTCCCGACACCGCCCCGACTGAGAGCGACGATTTCAACTGTGCACAATGTCGGATGGCATTTAGCCCAAAAAGATACAATTGGGGCCTTCAATAAGAATTTTCAATGCGCATCAATTCTGAAGAGACAGGGATTCGGTTTGCGAAAAAGCCCAACGATTTGCCTAAGAATATAGTTTCAGCCTCATATGAAAAGTTCGATTCGTTTCTAGCCAATTGTGGATCACTAGGGCGGGACTCCTGACTGATTTCGGTAGAAGCTGCTTGTTAACTGCGATTTTCAATTTTCGACACGTACCCCCCCTCCCCGCCTTAGTCAACATACCTTCATTCTCATTAACTTCTTCTCAAAAACTACTGCCGTCGAGAGCGGCACATCCCATCAACGATGAACTATCAGAAATAGTAGTTCTGCTGCGCCGTCAACTTGTAGAGGACGGGGTGGAGGCTTGGATGAGGCGACCGAATCAAGACTCCTAGGGGATTTTGATTAATTTAAAGTATGACCCCCTCCTTAGCGAAGCATGCCGAAACTCGTTGTGTTTTGTAGAGGTGATGTGCACCAGTCCCAACAAATTGCCCCCGTTGACAGAATTTAATAGCAAGAACTATCAAACTAGAGTGATCTTCCTAACTACTCCTCATCCCCACGCTTCTCTTCCGAGCTACGCCTGGACAGGCGTTACTCTTTTTCCACGTCAATGTTTTTATTCGCCTCACACCCGGCATGAGAACTTGGCACTTATGCCGCTTCTAATAATTCCTGCCCCATCATATTACTCTTTTTTCAATCCAAGGCATTTTTCTTTTTTCCAATCCGAGGCATTTTTCTTTGTGTTTTCAAGGATTCTTAGTGCACGTTTTCGCTATGCTGGTCATGAATCAACATTTCAGTTCTCACTTATTTTTAGCACTGTCCTCTATAAATTGCTGTCTAGACATAACGTTATCCTCCATTGTCTATTTCAGATTCAGGCAATATTCCCCCTGTTGATTGGAAGCTTTTCAATTTTAATTTTCGAAGTCAATTTTCAGGGATGTATGAAGGGTTGGCGGTGATGAAAAACAAGTTCAATTTTCCTAGTTGAGGCCTCACGCAAAGACCCTGTGCAAAGGCGTAAAATAAACCGCGGGAAATGACAACATGAGGTATAAGGCAGCGTCCTGTTCGTTTTCGCACCCGCGAAATCGACAATCGCAGAAATTTTACACAATGATCACAGACACAGCAACTTTTCTCTCCTAAGAAAATATACGACCGGCTCCCCCTCCTTCCAACGCACGACAATCACGGCCTCTCCCATATGGAACTCGTCGCAACAAATCCAAATAACGCCCCATGGAACGGCAAAATCAGCTATCGAGAGCCTTTCTTTCGGAGCAAGAACTTTCTTTCTTTTCCTCCCCCGCTCGGGATTCTCTGTGTCTTGACAGGGATGCATCAGGTTCAAATCTTAGATTTTAGGGAAGCGAAGCGTCACGTTTAAGTCTCAGACTTCTCTTGAGATCACATTCCTTTATTGTGGATGGTGATCTTCAAACATGGAGTTGTAGGAGCTGAGTGACTATCCGTAAAAAAAGAAGTCAGGAAGACCTGTACGAAAGTGCTCTCAAATAATGGGTTTTTCAGTGCGGGCCAGTATATGATAAAAAGGACGCTAGGTTGCTCTGCCGCGGTCCACAGGCAACTTTAGCCGCAACATCCTCTCTGTTTTTCTCTTCGCTCTCACAACTGCATGACATCATGACAACGATGACCCTACACATCCCCTGCTTTTCCACTCATTAAATGCGCTGGTTCCTTCACATCACGAGTCCCTACTCCTGAAGCGCTGATCCGCAGTGCTCCGACACTGCCGCTGTTCTCTGTCTGTGCTCCTATTGGAACAGTTTCTGGACTTTCAGGAGCTCAACCCAACAGTATTCCCGTCCATTAACCCTCGTGTCGCAGAGTTTCGAGTGACGAAATGCTTTGAGCGATGTGCAAGACTGTGGATTTTCTCGGAAACGTGAATGCGCAGATGCGGAAGAGCTCCATTTTTCAGGTGAAGAGGAAATGCGTCTTCAATTAGCACAGCCTTACCTCCCACACGGACTCTTCCATCTAGCACTTCTCTAAACCACTGCCCATCGTTCGACTAACAGAGGCCCTAGGGCCAAATGTGGGCGATTTCTTGGCGTTGCCGGAAACGTTTTGAAACAGGAAACATTGGAAAACCTCAGAGCTATGTATCGCCATACATCTCATGTGGCTCACATCTGAGCATTCACCTAACTCATTCGCTTACAGCGGCTTGGCCCGATTGTTCTGCCCGTTTCTAGGGAAAGAGGGGGGGGTAGGTTCTCAGCAGCTGAATTTCCTACTTGGTAAGTAATTTTGGTCATTGATATTAGCGAATGTAGGAGAACTGATTCCGAGTTTTCGAATAAAAAGCAGCGTTACCATGATTGCCTAATTAGCGACACGCTTGCTCCGAGATAAATAACAAAGGGAAGTGTTTTCCGAGTTGCGGACTCGCCCCCCTCAACCTCCCGGCTTGAGGCGAATTTTCGCCTTCTTTTTTTCGCGTGGAAAAGTGGGGATTTCTCCCAGAAAAACTGTTTAAAAGTGGTCAGAAAGTGGGAAAATAGAGCAATGCGCCTGGTAGGATGTTTCTGAGGGGAGGAGAAGAATCTTCCGAGAGAAGCTTTTGAAAACTGAAGAAGTTGGAAAAATAGAGGGAACATGCCTGTAGGACGTGTTTTCAAGGGAAGAGGGGAATTTCTTTCATAAAAAGTGTGGAAAGTGGTAAGAAGCTGGCAAATAGAGAAAGGATGCGCCGTAAGAAGGAAAGGGTGGGAGTGGCTAGGCAAGAGGAGGGAATTTGGAGATTTGGAATGGTAGCGAGTTGCATTAAGCAAAAACTGAAAAATTGACTCCCCAATGGCAGGACATGCGCTGCTTGAAACAGTTGTTGTAGGACCAATGAAATTGAATTAGTTGTCCGAGGTCTCATGGGATGCTACGGCTAACAACCAACTTTTGCTCGATGGACGTAGTCGACCGGCCGTATTACCCTACTCGCTTTAATTAGACTGCTCCACTTAATGTGTAACTGAAGTTCAACAGCGTCTTCTTCCCTTCTCAATATCCGTCTCAAAGGCCGCTGAAGGCAAGGCTCAGAAAACCTCCAGCCATGTGATGTCACTGCGCCTTACATTTCCGCCTTCGAATAGAACTATGTGAACCAGTTCGGACTCAACATTGCTAATGGTTGCACATTCCCTTTTGTGCATGCCGCAACGAAGTGGTCCACAACAGAAGAGTATGTGGTAATTGAGGTACAAGTAAAAAAGAAGAACAAAGTGTCGGGAAGGCGCAGTTTGTCGACGGGGGGGGGGCATTCTGCTTTCCATAGATAAGCCGACCCACCTAGGTAGCCTTTTCTCGAGTTGACACCGTTTTTTAGATGGCTAGACGATTCCTGCAACAGCTTCAGCAGGGTTCACCAAGTTTTAAGGAGGCGAGATTCTGGTCGAACGGAACTACGGTACGCAATGTTAGTAACAAAATCCCCCCCCCCCGTCTGACAAACCAGCGGCCCGTTGGGATGCCCATATAAGACCGCTATAAGACCCTTAGATTCGAGACGGCACGAGCATATGGCAATGAGACACTGAGCATGCTCAAAGAAACGACGAAGTAGCAAGAAAATGCATAGACAAGCGAGATCACAGAGCCATACAAGGATGGTGGAACGAAACGGAAGGGATGAGGGAGCGCCTCTTGAGGTAGGGCCCGCAAACTGTGGCAGGTCTCCGGCCTACATCAAGCACTGTCAAGCTGCGACTATGTTACAGTTGTCGCTACAGACGCTAAGGCGTGTCAAGGGGCTGGGTTTGGCACGCTGCCAGCATGCTCGCCACCAAATGCTGAAGCAGGCAAGCGACACCAACGGTTGGAAAACGAGCTAGTGCCGCGCTAAACTCGGCGCCTGACACGCCCACGCGCTTGCAGCGAAAACGACTCTGCTACTACAGATGCGCCACTCTGTGCAAGGAGTGAGTTGCACAATAGGGTATTCGCGGAATGCAGTAGAAGTAAAAGTTCTAATGAATGGGATGTATTCGACGCATAGGGTTCAAGAACAAAAGAAAAGATGGAAGAGAATGGAGAGAGAGAGAGATTGAAAAGGAGAAAGGAGAGTTGTGCTAAGGCTTTCTGTTCCGAAGACGAGCACTGTAGCTAGGAAGCCCCAATCTATTGATGACGATCAGAACATCCAGGCGAACAGCTCAAAACAAGCTCAAGATGTGAGAACAATTCAGCTTTTCTTTTCCATGAACCATCTTCAATCAACATAGTAAGTATTGAGGTGTAATAATATAAATCTCACCAATTTTTTGAGCGATTTTATAATGATAACAGCTGTTCGACACCGCAGTTCGTGCTCTAGAATTTAGCACAGGAATGCTGAGTTTTGGACAAGGGCCGTGATCCCAGGCGGTGATTGGCGAGTGGGCACCTGACTATTTCCGGACGAGTGGGCCATCCATTTTGCCAATGGGAGTGCTTTTTCTCTCTCGCCATCAACTTGACGGCTTTTATGCGTAGCTTTAAAGGCAAATGGCACGATAATTCCTTGAGACGTGTAGGATTTATACGCCTAGCGGGATACGATTCGGCGGCCGCTGCCTTTTTAAGGAAGGAACCCTTACACAACCAAGCTGCAACATACCGAGCCAGACACCCATCGTGCTAGGCCACCTTCGAATGTCCGAGTCCTCCGATGCTCACACCTCTTCATTTGCGAAGTACAATAGAAGAGAAGTGATTGATATGAAGGGACTGCGGAGCTGTGAGCACACATGCAGCCGTTTCTACCGCGGCAGTTATCGGCACGATGCCAACGGGAAGCTCGTCCAAACTTGCTTTCTTCTTGTAGAACAAAGACTTTTTTTGCAGGTTTTCGACCGTTCTACTTCGCTGTCCGCCGTTTTTATCACCATATAGCACCCCTGCTACCATTAGACCAAAGTACCAGATTATCGTGCCTTGTGCCTTTAAAACACT